>JABXWE010011930.1:0-34164 GCA_014611495.1 Limonius californicus | reverse complement strand
ATATTTCCTGCAGTGTTCAGTTATAATTTGCCAAATTACTTTATTTCGTTAGATCTTAAATTAGCGAGTTTCAAAATGTTTTTTTTTTTATATCGTTGAATTGGTTAGTTTCATAATGTTTCCTATTTTGTTATATAATAAGGTATTTTGTGGGATATGGAATAAACCTGTTTTAGAATGTACTTTATTTTGTTAAATATTACGTTACTTAATTGTGAAATCTATTTTATTTCGTTATATTAACAGCCGCTCTTCCTTGCAAGGCAATGGCAAACCAACGTGATATTCTGCCTACTAAATCTTGTCTTGAATAAAAGTGTTTACACTTCTCATGATTCGGAGCCCTCGTTATATTGTAGGTACTTTAAAACGCGTAACGCACCCACATGAGCGAAGATTACTACGTCTCTTTGCGAAAAAACACGAAAAAAAAATAAAATATTAATTCAGAGAGTCTTTGCGAAATCAAATATTTTTATAGTTTTAACAGTCTTGGAATGCGTAACGCAACGTTTTGTAGTCCAAAGCCCAAACTTGAATAGTACAAGCCAAAAAAAAAAAACTATTATTTTGGATGGTATAGAAACATTCTCTTATATCTTTTATTGCTGAAAGTATTTGCAATTTAGACAAATTTGCGCTTCTATTTAGCTAACAATGCGATTATCTGATTTCCTGCAGTAATTCCTGAATATTTCTCTTAAGGATCCCTTTAGAAACTAGTAGTTTAGATTATGAAAACATGAAGAACTAATAGAACTTTCACTACGTAATGTACAACGCTAAGAGACAGCTAATTTAAAAACAAATTTTAGGCAATTTGTAAACCGTTTCTGTTTAAATGTAGCAATTCAGTTAACCAACCCATCCGTGAGGCTCATGCATGGATGTAAGCGATAATTAATTTGCGAAGTGGGTAAATAAATTCAGAGATAAATTTATTAAATTGCTGGCTGGTGGCCTTCGTCTGCGGGTTTTTTTTTTATAGAGAAATATTAATTGTGATATACGGAATGCTGTTTAAATTTACGAAAATGCTGCCTTTAATAATATTATTATTAATTCATTTCCCTATGAATAAATAGCTGCGTTGAAGGCTTATAAAATAATACAGAATACATACATATTCCGTTAGTAATATGCATAAACGAAATTGTAATACGTCCTAAACAGAATATAAAGATAAGGAGTTGAAATGAATGTAAAGCTAAGAGCGGCCATACTGTAGCGGTTAGCGCGTTAAACAACGGCGCTGTAAATGGGTTCGATCCTAGGTCCCGAATATCGGAATCTAACGCTGCTGTTTCTGCTCGGAAGGCAATGATAAACCACCGAGTTATTTCTGGCACAAGCGCCTGCTTTAGGCAAAAAGTGCGAAACACCTCCCGCGGTTCGGATCCCTAGTTAATAAGTAGTGTTTGTGTGCATTACTTTACACGCACGACAGATGCGTAGGATAGAAGGGCACCACGCTCTCTGTAGTGCAAATGGACTATAGAGAGAGATAATAGGAAACACTGAATATCGAAATCCCAATTTCAGTTGCACATTTCAGCTTAAATTTTATCGTGATCTACAGCTACAACTGAAAATGAAATTGCGCAGAACAGATATATGTTTCCGACATGTTCTTAATATCCACAAAGAAAGGTTTTCCCTTGCGCTTTAGGTAGATTCAATTACATATCATATTAAGCATATGCTATTAAAGTGCTTGGGTTTCCATACTGCCTCAAAGATGGGATTATATTTAGTTTTGCAATTTATCCAGTTTATCTGATAAAAAATTCCCATCACATTTGCCTGCCACAAATTGCTTAGACCTCGGCACCGCTTCCAGAACAACTTTCCCTGATGTTGCCGACAATATTCGTGAAGGACAAAACACTTACCGTAAAATGCAGTGCTTTGTTCTCTCGCAACTCAGCCCTTCCGGAAAAAAGTTCTATTTTCATAATGCTTATTACATAATGCCGTAGTTTTGGAGAGCCTTTTCGGCTCTCGTGTGTAACGATAAGCAAAGAAATGTTTCTCGAACTACACAAAATAGTCGATTAGAAATATTCTTTTGAGTCTCGAAAGGCTGTAATCTATTTCGGATTCCAAAGTGCGTGTCATAGTCACGAGTCGCTATGGTTATTCGACTCTTTAGGAGGATGTGCGTGTGCGGGCCCCTTTTGTGCAGGAACGACATATCCATTTCCCAGCTCACCCGGCAGCTACTGATAACACGCATTCTTGTTACATAACTGATGCGATGGTCGCGATTACCTTACCTCTGCCTCCTGAAAAACTATTCAGTTGCGGACCGAAAAATGGTAGGAAATTTAATGAAAATGCTTTTATTACCAACATTTTCGGCAGAACTCTTTCTGCTCAGGACTAGTGGAATTTTTTCATTTTATATAGCAAATTTTCTAGGAAATGTTTCTCAGCTACGTTGTATCAGAGGAAATAGGAATATAAACTGGAAATGTTATATTACTGCAACATAATTAATTCCAATACGAAAAATATATACACCTATTATAAAATATAAATTTCCTCCTCATTCTACAAACAGAATGTAATCTGTAAAGAAATGCTCAGCGGTAAAACGAAGTATTACGTTTGTAAAAGCATCAATCAGTGCATTGATCAAGAATCTAAAACATAGAGAATTAAATATATTTTCAAAAAAATATTCGAGCATCGCGTTACAGAGATATCGTTATCAGTTTGGTTTTCCTTATTTCAATTTTAAAGTTCTTGAATCTTGTTTTTGCATCTCGTCTTAATCGCATTTCAACTTTGCGCCTACAGCCGAGTCGGTTGTAGAGAAACATGAAACATAAATATTAGATGGTAGCGGAAAATATGGGGAAATTAGTTGTACTTTCATGCTATCTTCCAAATCAGTTTAAGGCTTGCTAATTGTGAACATGCATACCAACCCCATCTTCAGGGCTTTTTTTATCTACTGAGAAGATTAGAGTGGAAATAATAGCAAAGAAGATACGAGTAGCAAGAACAAAATAGAATGGTAGAAAAAAGGAAACATACAGCAAAGTGTCTGGAGAGGAGACGGAAATTTGATAAGAAGGAAGAAATACGAGAGCAACCGTTTAAGTTTTGACAAAAACTAGGAAAGAAAAAAATTTTTTTGGAACACACATGTTTTCCACTCCGAAGTTGGTATCTCAAAAACATAGTTTTTGAAGGATTCAACAGCTTCTTAAGGTGATGAAACGCATTTTTGGTTTGACCTTCAGAAACACAAAGAAGTCGATAGGCGTTAAATCAGGTGAATACGGGCAATGAGGCATTGATTCGATATTCTTCTCCTCCAAATAATCAATTGTTTGACGTGCTGTGTAAGAGCCGGCATTGTCATGATGAAGAATAATGCGATGTTTTCGGTTGTTTTTCTTGATTTCGTCGATGACTTCTGGCAAATAAATTGTTGTGCACCATTCCGCGGCAAATGTTCTTCAATCCTCTAAAGGAATGATTGCGACATGTGCAGTACAACCGAAGAAACAAGCGATCATTTTCTTGGAAGTGCTTCGTTAACGAATAACTTTTGTGGCATTCAGTCCAGCTTGGAACACCCAAACAGTGGATTGTTGCTTCTGTCAAGTTATGGGGTAACCATCGGGAGCAGATCTTTTTACAGCTAAATGTTTCTGCAAAATCGATATGCCTAAGGATGCCTCTATTTCACAGTAAGTCACATGACGATTTTCTTCAATTATGCTGCTCACAGCATCGATGTTTTTTGGAATAACAACCGATTTTGGTCGGCCTTCACGAAATTCATCACTGACGGATACACGACCACGACGAAATTCTGCAAACCAATTGTAACCAGTCTCTTCTGGTGGTGCTTCATTACCAAAAGTTGAACGAAGCGACTCTATGCATTGTTGTTGAGTTACCCCTTTATTGAAATCGTAAAAAGTATCCAACGAAAACCTTCACGTGAAATTTCCATTTTTTCATAAAATTGCTTTTTCTAAACGCACACTGTAGAGAAACTACTCGGTCAATTTCTAAGCTGCCAATGTTTTCGCAATAACAAATGTCACATTTTACGAAAATAGTAATGACACATCTCAATAGCGCCACCTAGTGGTCGTTTGTAAAAACCTAGAAGGCTGCCCTCGTAGTACCTAAATATAAAACTTTATTAAATCAATATCAAGAAAGAATCGAAACCCTTTTAATTAAAACATAATATGTGAGAAAAACGGTAATACAAAATATTAAGGCTAAAGATTAAAATAGACCAGTATTTGAGATTAAATACGATAATATGCTAAAGGTGACAACCTAACCTATTATAAATGTTGCGCCTAATATTTTGATTCAGATGAATGCGAAACCTCCAACTTTTTGTCTACAACCAACTAACACAAGGAAAAATTGTTGCGTGGCCAAGCAGCTGACCCGCTGTTCCCTCAAATTGACCAATCGATGTTTCGGAAAAATGTCCTGATCGACATTGTTAGAACTATTACTGAATTATGAGCTTTGCAACTATTACATTACGTGAATTGGCAACATTTATTTTATCTATTTCTAGAGCAATACATTGTAACGATTTCCGCGCCTACTGGAAGGCAACCCTTACTACATATTTAGTTGTTCGCAAATTTCTAGGAATTTGTTACATTTCGAAGTTATACTTCTGTCAAACGGCGCAGTACGAATTGGAGTTCCGAAAGTTGGCGGTAAAAGAAAATTTAAACGACGGTTTCCATAAATAAGACATTTGAGTATTGTCGTTCTTGCCGGATGTATGTTTGTGAATAGTGATCTAATTCTTGGTAAATCGTTTATCGATTTGGAATTCATTTTCCGATTTGGGGTTCATCACACACAGGAGTTCGTTTCCTATAGTTGAGGGAAAGCAAAAACTCCAGGAATTCAATTTCCAATTTAGAATTTATCTGGTCAAGAAGACTTTTTTTGTTGTGGTATGCCCGTTTCCAACAACTGGCAAAATTCGCGCGGCTGGAAATCCCGTAATTAAGGTTCGATACAGTGGAAAAAATCTACGTTCCGCAAGCTGGTCTGATTGATACCGAGCAGACGCTTGGGGCCATTGATAAGGAGCCTGGAACACGGTCGCGTTGATAGCGTTACCTATTTGAAAAGGGAAGTACATTTAAATTTGTTTACACTTTAAATTTTATCACCTTGTCTTTGTATTTACAATGTCATTACCTTCGATTAAGAGTTAATTATTTAATTGATTTTATGTCACTGAATTGTACTATTGGGGTTTAATTGAGTAAATAGTTAGATATTAAGTACACTTGTAGTATTAAATTTATTGGGGAAACAATTTATTTTACGTACACCAGGGTGCTTCGATAGTTGGGATTGTACTGCGTTTTCAAGGTTTATACAGCATGAAATTTTCCTTTCCTATTTCGCTTTATGTTTACGCATTATTCTAATCCGCGGAGGTCTCCTACGACGATTATTGCGCTAAAAATTAAAAATTATCTGTTCTGGTGAGCGCAGTAATTTTCCTCAAATTGTTTGAGTTTCCCCCATTAAATTCTTTTATTTTGGTTAGGTCAACGTAAAGTCGGGACTTCTGTGCACAATTTTGTACCGAAGAATTGTAATTGTGGGGTTACTTTATATTATTAATTAAATGAGGGTTTGGTTGCAACTTGTCTTTTTCTTTTACGTCGAAATATCTGAAGCTAAGTCTACCTAAGGACAGATAGGGGACTTAAAGGTAGGTGATTATCTATCTTGGGGTCCGACTTCCCATTTTCCACCTCGGACGATGTTAGTAAATTATAAGTTCGTGACGCCTATAAATTAATTGTTTGGAACCTACCCCTTCTTCGATTGGGTTTCCAGAATGCTAACGTCTATCAACCATTTTTAATTTCCTACCTGAGCAGAGGCGTAGTTGCGAGGTTGATTTTGCGCCCCGACCAGTATTAGCGTAAAGATAAAAAGAGATTAAAGGCGTAGCAACCTTTTAGTAACACTACTTTCTAATCAAAGTTCTGTGCCTTAAGATTCGTTCATAGGGTATGAACCAACTATTGCTCGGTTTAGTCATTCATACCAGACAATTGGTTTTGCAGGTATAGTATTTACGTGTTCAATATAACATGGTTTCTCAGATCACCAAAATTAAAAATCTTGAATATTTAACAGTTTCTCACTGGGCTTCCGCGTAAATTTTCTTCAGAATAATTTAAATCTCATTTCTTGAATACATTTTTTAATTATTGACATTTATAATATTCTTAAATTATTACAATTCTTCCAATTGTAGTCTATTCGACCGGGATCATCGCACACGTATGAAATTATTTATTCCTTTGTTACGATAAGATAAATTCCCAGTTATAAAAATTAAATAACCGCCATCAGCGGCGAACCAGAATATCGACGATAAGCACATACCAATGTTAGACATCAAAACTAAGTAAAAAAGCCACATTTAAATCACCTACTGGGACCAAATTGAAGACATCAAACTAAGATTAGTCAAGAACACACTGGAGAATTACACCCCACAGCTACCGTTTACAGGAGGAGAAGATGTAGTGTACTACCATATGGTTACTTGCTGCGAAGGGAACCATCCCCACACCTAGCAGACAAGAAGACTGTGCAACATCGAAGATCCCCACTTACAAAATGTCCTAAATGATACCAAATATACCTGAATTTATCCGACATTTATAGTAAGATAACATGTGAAGAAAAGTTTTCAAAATAGCGAGGGATATGAACATGTTTTGCGTATATGAGATTGAACTATAAATAAATGCCAATTTAAACAACTTTCAAATTAAAATAAATCATTCACCTGTCAAAATCTGTTTAATCTGGTTGTTGTAATTCGTAATTTGTTGTTGTTGTTAGCTGAAAACCTGTTTATTTTAATTTTATTTGGAAATGGTTTTTACTGTAGAGCAAAAATAAACACAAGATACGGTCGGTACCTAACACGACAGCTTTTTGATTTCTCGTTATAACAGTACGAACTACCAATAGTGCCTAAAATCTTAGTTATTAGGGCACTTTATATAATGAAAAGAAAAAATAATCACCTTGCGATCTGTCTTAAAATAATAGCGGATTTATTTAAGAAACATATGTTATTTTATACAAACAGTTGTTTCGTACGCCTGTGTTCAACGCTTACTAGCCGCACCAGTGCGCTTTTATATAAAAATAAATTCAACATAGGTGAATAATTAATTTAAAATCGTTGTAATGCTATTTTACCATATAGAATGTAAGTAACGATATTTATCCACGGAGGTAATACAAGTATATCACTCTTCATGTTCTCCGTGTTTCGCTCGAGATCAGAAATGTTTGTATTTTATAACTATATGCCCGTGTGATGCGAAATAATGTTAAAATTATCTCACTGTAAAATTTCTAGATAAAATCAGCCTCTAACATTGGCCATAAATGGACTAACAATATATTATACATGCTGTAAAAATGTATTGAGGATATGGAATTAACTGTGCTTTTTCAAACATCGGCGTGCACGGTTCTTGTTGTAAATAATGGTTCATATTCAGTTTTTCATGTTAATTGAAATTTGTAGTTTCGACCTTATTTCTTCTGAAGCTCAAACACATTAAAATAACTCCATTAGGTGAACAAAATCTGATTTACACAGTAATCTCATAAAACAATGAAAACCCAAAATTACGATGTAAATTGTAGATTCCAATTTGAAACTTAAATTACTGTGATGGATTCGAACCCTAGGAAGGGTTTGACTATAGGCGGTGTGCCGGAAGGGTGCCCGGTCAGTTACGGACGTTGCTCACGGACCATTAACCTCGACCTCAGAGAAAATTGTTCACCAGCTAGACGTATTGCATTGGGAATGAATTTTTCTTTAGAATTAGGTGTTAGGTTTGGGACGACTTTTTATGTGTCAAGTTCGAGACTACTTTATTTAGAAGGAAGATAGCAGAATCCGGAATTCGCTTTCTTTCACGGGAAAGTCTTTACGAGGTTGATTTCAAATTTCAAATTTTTTACTGTTGAATAAATACTACTTGAAAGTTTAAAACCTTTTCCATACGTACTATTTGATGGTTAGCTGAAATTATTAATAAAAAGTTTATAGTTTAATATTTCTAAATTATAAATTACTTTTTGCTGTCAGCGTTGTATTAATCGACACATTTTACCGTACTAATTAAACAAGCTTAATATTGTGTCACGGAAAATATGTATACGTTTCATCACTCGCGTTTCATGTGTTTGTTTAGATAAATCACTCCGACAACGCGTACGCACTAACAGCGTCTTGTGTTTTACACCTCTACACCTACCGTAAGAACTATATTGATTTCTTCTTAACTCTACACTGTGTTCAGCGAGGAATGAGACAACGCGATATCTCGAGAAAGAATGCAGATTTTAAAATTATGAAAACTTTGTTATAAACGTTAGGTAGGGGCACATATTTTGTGATAAAAAGTTTTTAAATTAAATGCGTCACCGCCAGGTGGCGCTACGTAATGTCATTTTTTAAATGGAATACCCTACTTTTTATTCGATTTTTGGAATTTGCAATATATTTTTGATAACTTTCCTTATAACTGCTACCAACCTATCTGGTTTACTTTTCGAGAAAATAAGAATTTTTATAAATTTAACACGTACCTCGGTACCTACATAAATGCTTTAAAAATTCGAATGAATGAAGATAAATTGGTAAATTTTATATCAAATCAATGATAAAAGATTGTATTCTGTAAGATAGTAATACAGATAATAACTAAATAATACGACAATGTCCGCTAATAAATTGAAAAGTTGTTAATCATTCATAGTTAAGAAGATTAATTTATCACAAATTTTAACAAAACTTAACAGACACCCATGACAACAAAAGAATGAATACATCATAGTGTGCGTAAGTTTAAGTTTGACAATCGTTTACGTTTTGGTTTTTTGACTGTTAATATCATGTTTAAGTTTTCAAATGAAGAGTATTACGATATGATAATAATTTATGGAGAGTGTCAGCAAAATTCAAGAGCCGCGCAAGCATTGTATGCTACTAGATTTCCTGATCGACGCCATCCAGGCAAAGATACATTTATTCGTGCGTCTAATACGTTAAGAAGTACTGGTCATTTTCCTAACTGTAAATGTGCAAATCGAAGAACAGCAACAAATGAAGCCAACAGAATAGGTGTATTAGCAAGTGTTGCTTACAATCCTCATACGTCTGTGAGATCTATTGCTGCAGATTGTGCTATATCAGTTGGTTCAGTTCATAAGAAACTACAATCCAATAAATACAAGCCATTTAAAACCATTTGGTGCATGGGATTTACGATAGCGATGAAATTCGTAGACTTAATTTTATCACGGAAGATTTTATGGAACTTTATTCACAAATTCCAAATTTTGTAGCTCATATTTTGTGGTCTGATGAGAGCAACTTTTCAAACAACGGAATAGTCAATCGTCATAATTCACATTACTGGTCTTCTGAAAATCCACATTGGACACGAGAAACAAATTTCCAAAGAAGGTGGAGCATAAATGTCTGGTGCGGAATATTGGGAGACCAGTTAATCCGTCCATATTTTTTTTAACGGCACCTTAACAGGACCACAGTACCTGGATTTTATAATATATCAGCTACCGCTTTTGCTTGAGAATGTTAATTTAAATTTGCGGCAGGTGATGTATTTTCAACAAGACGGCGCCCCTGCCCATAACAGTAACATAGTGAGAGACCATCTGAACAGGGTATTTCCGAGACGATGGATAGGTACTGATGGTCCTATTAAATGGCCAGCTCGTTCTCCGGATTTAACTCCTGTAGACTACTTTCTGTGGGGATATTTAAAAAGTGTAGTCTACGAAACACCTTCCAGAAATGTAGAATAATTAACAGAACGTATCAAAATCGCCTGTGCCAGCATAGCGCCGGAAACTTTACAAAACGTAACCAGTGCAGCTTTAATTCGTCGTTATCAGAAATGTGTAGAATGTGACGGAGGAACTTTTGAGCACTTAATTTAATCTCGTTTTCAATTTGAGGTATTTTCTTTTCATATTTGTACTTTAAGTTTTGAGCACTTAATGTAATATGGTATTTCCAATTTGACTTTGAGGTATGTTCTTGTGTCTTTTAAGTTGTATTAAAATGTTTAATAAATTAATCTTTGCTTTTTATCTCTATAGAATAGTACAATCTTTTACATCTTTGCGTTAAATTTATAAAAATTATTATTTTCTCGAAAAGTAAACCAGGTAGGGTGGTAGCAGTTATAAGGAAAGTTATCACAAATATATTTCAAATTCCAAAAATCGAATAAAAAGTAGGGTATTCCATTTAAAAAAATTAAACTACGTAGCGCCACCTGGCGGTGACGCATTTAATTTAAAAACCTTTTATCACAAAATATGTGCCCCTATCTTATATTTATAACAAAGTTTTCAGAATTTCAAAATCTGTATTCTTTCTCGAGATATCGCGCTGTCTCATTCCTCGCTGAACACGCTGTATATGATGGCGTGCTTTTCAATGGTCATCAGTATCTACAGGTTTTTATTCGTCGTTGATGTTGCTTTCAATGCTTCAAATATATGGATTTATATTTACTTATACAAAATACATTAAATTCGATAGCAGGATCATAACTAAAGATATCTTATTGCATATTATTGTTAGTGTTGATTGTGAAATTTAATTTCAATTTTTGAGACTGATATAAGACAATTCAACCCTGATTAGTTTTATATAAATTTAAACTGCCATAGAAATTGAGAAAGTAGTAAATTAAACAGGATGATAGGATGGGATGAAGCAAAACTTTTGTTTATATTCAATATTGCTACGATTAAAACAATTATGAATAGATGTTTGATTAACGTCCTATTGTACGTAAAACGTTCAACAGTTTTTCATGGTATATTTTTCATTGTTAATAAGCCATTGTATGTACACAATAATCTGGGACCGATTAGTTGGGTGCGGTAGAAGTGGGCACTGAACAAATTAAATCCTAGTAGCGTAAGGCATGTTAGAATTTCCATTTTTATATAATCTTAGAATAGTCACTTTAGGTATTTTCTGATTACTGTTATTGCTTCAATTTGGGTTTACACCACAATTCAGTAAAACATGTATCAATTTTATTTAGCCATCGTTCACGTTATATATCAAGCCGACGCATGTCGATAGAATAAATTTTATTAATAATTGTGAATCACAATTATGTGTATTAAACGTTACATGGTTAACATTTTCTAAGGATTGTTAAAAGTGAGTATCTTGTCGATTTTATCCAACTAAAACGATCGAGTGTACTGCACCCAAACGACAGTGTGCGGTTGTTTGCTTCCAAATGACGGTACTTTTTGTTTGCATCCAGATGAAAGTCTTACTGTGATTGCAACCAGATGATGTTTCTCAGATGATGGCCTAAGTTGACCCAGTCGGTTGACCGCGCCCGGATAATAACTGCTTTTTATTGCATTCAGATAGCAGCTGATTTTTCACTTCGTCTAGATGATAGCCCATAATTGTATGGTTAGGGTGTACCGGTCCAAATATGGCCTGAGTGCGAAGAGATGTTTGGAAAGCAGAGTCCTAAATCTCGTTCAGTTAGAACAACAACGACACCCAGAAGAAGACGAAGAATTAACAGCATCCTAGGACGCTTTCTATTATGTTAATATCACGGCATACTGATTTTTTCCAAATGATGAATCTCTATTGTCAAACGCATCGTTGATTGTGCTCAGATGGAAGTGTACAGATAATTGAATGCAGATAATGGTGTTTGCTACATTACTCTCTTATGATAGCACCTTGTTGATTGTACTCAGAAAACGTTAGTCTATTGAGCTAAGTTAAGGATGACCTAGCCAAGGTTCGCAGCAGGTTGTTGTTTAATCGAGCGAAATCTAGGACGCGGTTTTCCAAACATCTGAGGCCATACGTAGGTCATTGTATACCCTCACTAGGAATTTTGTCTATCTGGGGTTATTCCAATTACAGTAGGAATTTTTGGGTTTTTAATTTGAAATTGCCATTACAATAACATATAACTGTTGTTGAACGGGCATTGTCCAAAATATACTTCATATGGATCCCAACTTTATTTCTTAAACCGAGATGGTGGAAACATCTAACAAGTGCTAAGTTTAAATCCATTCGTAGTGTGTTCGTTCATACTCAAATTGAGCAACCGGACGTTTTGGCGCGACCAGTTTGGCTCAACCTGGTTGCGTATTGACCGACCATCTAGTGTTAGAGGATTGCGCTCGTTACTATTGGAACTCGGCGCGCGCCATGACCTCCGCCTGCACACTCAGCATGAACACACTCACTAACTCAGCTGACCATAGACCAGGCCAACAGATTATTGTTGTTCACATCCGTTAGCCATCTCTGTGCCTGTGTGTTCGAATTAGGGTCTCTAAAATGTATTACTTACCAAATGTAATCACGGCACTTCTTCATTTCGATTTAAATGTAACAATATAAAAAAAGAAAAACGAAGAAAGGTAACTAACATTTATTTTCACAAAACAATGGCAGTGCAAAGACATACCTAATTGTCAAAATTAAAATTGAAAAAAAATAAATAGAAGCATTAGTGATTACCATGAGACTTGGCGTTCGGTAAATTAGCCATAATATGTTTATGAAAATTTCTTCGTCTCTTTTATTATATTGGACTTGAATTTTGTTAGAGGGCGTCCAGCAGCTATTCGTTTGGAGCCCTTGATAACTGCATTTCTTCTTTGTGCAATAGAAGTTGATTGAACGCGAATAGCTGTACCACTTCTGAGGTTTCGAGACAACTCAGCCAATGTAGTAGCAATAAAACTGTTAAACTGTTCCTGTGAGTGTATTTTATTTATACAAACGTTTAATTTCTTTTTTAATTTAAAGGCTGGTTTTGTAGAAATGATTTGATTCTAGTGATTTCACTACTGATATATGTATCATATTCAGATGAAACTTTACTGGCGTCGACCATTTCTTCCCCAGAGTCTGAAGTTTGACTTTCTTTTATATTTGTTTGATTGAAGTTTCCATTGACAGCTAAAAAACGATAATTCTGGAATTTTGTTTCCCAATTCTAATTGTCCTAAATTGTATTGTTCGTAAATTCGAAAAACTACATTTGAAACAATTATACACAAAGGCCTGGTGTTTACGAAAACGACCTTGTGCACCAAAAGGTGACAGTAAATAAACCAAAATAGGCAAATCGTTTGAATATACCTTATTAGGAGAAGGTACATTCTGATGTACGATCCAGTTGGTTTTGGTTGGTTGTCGCTAAATGCAACCAGAAATGCTTGAACATTATCTTCTGAATTGATATTTGCTTGAAAAATAGAACACTATTTTTCACACTAATTTAGTACAACACATAACACCTCGTTCAGTGCCGTGTTTACATTTGTTAAGTCATACATTTTAAAAACATAACAGCCACAGAGATGGTATAACGGATGTGAACAACGTAATAATCTCTTTGCCTAGTCTATGATTAGCTGAGTTAGTAATTGTGTGCATGGGAGTAGCGCGCGCGCAAATTTAAATTGTCCAATCGTAACAATCAAAATCCTCATAACGGGTCTTTTCTTTTAAACGTTTTATTGCCAGCTCAGCACAGAATGCTATTCACGGCAGGTTTATAACTGCTACACTTTTGGACATTATTTCACTATTCACTATTCTTCACTTGTTAATGTTAGTAGTCATATTGAATCTGATGAATTGATCACCTTAGTCACTGTCGCTGTTTAAAAGGTCTATCGGTAGCTTTCTTTCTAACCTAGTGTGCAGTGATCTTTTACCTACATTATAATGAACTGTACCTTCGCACTGATCATTGTTATCATAAAACGATTTGGCCGCTTTTCTTATATACTGTTGAATTGTAGGTATACCAGTTTCCCTGTGCACTTGAGTGTTTCTTATATACCATTCAGCATTTGTTATGATGCGTATCACTTTGCTCTGCAATACTTGGAGTTTCTTTAAGTTGATTTTGGAAGTTGCGCTCCAGGCATTCCTTCCATAGGTAATGATAGGCCTTATTATTGAAGTATATATTAGGGTACCACATTTTATTTTAAGAGTGGATTTTTTGTTTAATATTGGGTACAGCATGCCCAGCCTCGCGTACGATTCGGATAACTTTTTGTTTATGTGAAACCCCCAAGTTAACCTTCTGTCCAAATGCACTACAAGATGCCTGACCGCACTGTCTCTTCCGTTCCACGGTATTGGGGTGTTGTTTGTAACCATATTCGGTGGATCGTCCGGATGGCGTAGCGTGAAGATATTCGTTTCACATTTATCAGCGTTAATTTTTATGCACCATTTGTTTAACCACTGATTTACTTGATCAATACTTTCTTGAAGTTTATTTGCTGCATTGTTAATATCGTATTCTTGCGTGAGAATCGCGTGTCATCTGCGTGCATTGCTAGGTCCGTTCCTGGAGTTGTAAGAATGTCATGCATGAATATATTAAATAAGGTAGGGCCTAGTATTGAGCCCTGTGGGACGCCTGCATGTATACGGTGAGTTGAAGACGTATATGAGTTCACTCTTACCTGGAATTAAGCTGCATTTAATATAGCTGTTAGGTAGCATATGGACTTCTTAGGTGGGTTTTTAAGGAGTAGATTTGGTATCATATCCTTTCCAGGAGCTTTCTTCGTTTTCAGATTTTTTATGTACTTCTTTATTTCAAGTGGCGATATTGGTTTAGAGAGTGTAATATCAGAAAGATTAAATCCGTTTTGTTCCTCTTTTATTCGTTGATAATGATTCATATTGGTTTGGTTCGCCGAGGTGGTGAATGTACTTTCGAGTTGTTCTGCGAATATTTCGCATTTTTCTTTATCTTCCGGATAGGTTTGGCCATGTATTCGAAGTGTAGGAATAATTACTGGTTGCCTCAGAATTCTTTTGGTGGCTCTCCACATATTCGGGTCTCCAGGGTTGAGCGTTTCTATGTAGTTGTTGTATGATACAATTCTGTGTTGGTCCAATTCGATTCGTACTAATCTTATCAGTCTATTCAAGTTGTCTTTGACTGCCAGATGTTGAAGTATGTGCATTGGAAGGTTTCCGCTGTCTGTATGGCGAGACGGTCGGTTGTTCCTTGTAGCTTGTCGAATGGCCCGTGTGGCAGCTGTTTTGAATGTTTCTATTGCGTTGTTGATGTCTTCATGTGATGCTAGGATTGAAGGACACGTTAATTCATTATTCATTATGGTCCGGAGTTTTTCCCAGTCACTTGGGCCGTTAATTAACCTTGGAAGTTGGGGGTAGTAATTTGGAGAACAGTTTAATGTAAACACGACAGGCACATGATCTGAGTCTAGTTCAGTAAGTACTGTCTGGTTTACTGGTAGCTTCAGATTTTTGTGTAGTATAATTCTAGGATGTCTGGTTGTTGATTGTGTCTGTACGGAAAATAGGTATACTCCGGTGGTGCTGATATTTGCACTCCTATTTGAGAGGTGATATTTTCAAGTTTCACTCCATTAGCATTTGTTTTCCTGCAGCCCCAATTCATGTGCTTAAAATTTAGGTCTCCTATCAGTAATGTGGGATGTTGACTACCAAAAATTTGTTGAACTTCATTCTGAAGAAGTTGGTTGTTGGGTGGCTTGTAAGTGGAAACTATTCTTAGTGTGGTATTATTTTTCATAGTAAGATTTTTCGCTACAGCTTCAAGATGATGGATGTTTGGCAGGTCTACTGTGATTGCGGCAATATTACGTTTTATTATTATTGCCGATCCTCCCCATCCTATTGCGTTTTCTCGGTCTTTTCTGAATATATTATAACCAGGTATTGTGAATTTCTCATTTTGGATAAGATGCGTCTCTGTGACACATGCTAAGTCAATGCCATGTCTAGCCATGAATGAGATAAAAGTTGCTCTTTGTTGTTTTAAACCATTGGCATTCCAGTTTAAAAAGGTTAACTTGTTTAAAGGAGTTTGATTATATTGCGCCATTTTGGAATAACATAGGGATTAGGGACATAATAAAACTGTTTATTTAACTGTATATTTGATCAAAATATGGAGTGATAAATTCTATAATGGATTGAAGGATGTTTGAGATGATAGGATTAGGACCTGCCGTAGTTGGGTTTCTGTTATCTGAGGCGTTGTGATTGGGTGCGGACAAATTTCTTTGGATTTGTGCTGTGTATGTCGCATTGGTAATAATTTTCCCAACAATTAAAGATTTAGGGTTGGAGTTTCTAATTATAGGAAATGATGGCTTATTATGTATGTACGTTTTTATGTAGTTTGCCGTATGTTCCCCTCCACAGTTGACACATGTTGGTTTGCCTGTATCTTTATTTTTCTTGCATTGAGGAAAGTAGTGGTGTTCTGCACATTTGACACACCTTGAGGGTAAGTGACAGTAATTTTTTGTGTGTCCTATTAGCTGGCAGTTAGCGCACTGTGGGGTATCGCTGTTACTGCGTCTTGGTTCTACCATTACTACACAGTGTAGCAGTCTATTAAGGTTAAAAATGTCCTTAGCATTTTTGTTTAATTCAACTGCAACGATTGGCATTGGTACTTTTTTGTAATTCAAAATTCGGGTGGTTTTAATTACAGGGCAATTTAAGTTAATCAATTCCGAGTTAATCTCTTTGTTCTGTTATGGAAATAGGTACATTGCATATTATTACCGAGATATTGCAATTTTCAGGATTCCGATAGGTGTAATAATTTACTTTATGTTTGTCATAAAAATCTGTTAAGAGTTCGATAGTCGTCAGAGCTGTTTAGATTTATTCTAAGTTCCTTACCTTTATAGGTGGTGGAGAAATCTTTTGAAATTGTTGATTTTATGTCTTTGATAATATTCTGATAGTTGGTTCCATTTGGTAGGAATATTGGGGGAAGTTTAGGTTTTTAAACTAGTTCGTTCAAGTTCTGCGATGATGTTGTGGTGATGAAGTATTTTGTAAGTTTGTTTGTAGAGTGTAATATTTATTTTGAGTTATCAGGGTGTCATTATTAAATATGTATCTCTTGTTGAAGTCATCATCAGTTGAAGTATAGGGCGCTTATTTTAATTTGTTTCATTGTTTGAAGAATCTTCATACTCCATTACAGTTGTACCGGCTACAACAGTAGCTCCTTTATATATTATGTTTGACGGTTTTAGTTGGAATTTACTTGTGTCACTCATTTTTATGTTAGAATATTTGGTTACACAGATATCAACAGTTTATGCGAATGTGATCGTATTTTATCAGTTGGAGCAGATGGGACCGCAGCACTTACTCGATTCATTTTGAGATTATAGTTTGGAATTATTAAAACCAGTTAACAAAATATTATTAATTATTGATTGTCTGCACAGAACGGTTATTAGAGGAAGGAAAACAATTCACGTCCGTACTCTAATGCGTCTCACGCGGGACTCATTTCGGGTCTAACACTAGATAGTTGGTCAATAAGCAACCCGATTTGACTCAACCCGTTTTAGCGCAGCCCGTTTTGGCGCAAATCCGTATGGGCGCAGGCACGGTTGGGTGTAGAACCGGTTAGGCGCAGAGACGATTTCGCAGAGCCGTTGGGGCGCAGATTCGGTTGGTTGCAAGGACGTTTAGGCGCAAACCTATATTAAAATTTATTATATTAAAAATCAGTTCCCAAGAGTGATGCGTTTGTTTGACTTTTATGTAATATATTTGTATTTTGGTGATTTAAAGTTTGTGGAACTGGCGTTTTTATTAATTTTAATCTTTTCACAGCAAAAAAAATTTTTAAGATCAATAATATATTTAGGTTGATGAAAATTTTTCAAGGCCGTGAAGAATTTACCATGTTTTACGCTTGGTCGGCGTCAAAATGCTTGTCAAAAGGCCAAGTTTATACACTTAGTGCAAAAAATACCTTCGGCACGACTATTTTAAGATAGAATATGTTATGAAATAGCTATATTCTTACACTTAATATCAAATAGTTCATTAGGTAACGGCGTCAATGGCAACGATTATTAAAATAATGTTAATTTTTCATATTTTTATAGTTAGAAACTATACTTTGGCAAAAATGTATTTATATTTAGAGAAAAGACGTATTGACATTAAGTATTAGCATAGAGCAACAAAGATATCTTTATTGCTCTATTGTATGAGGATGGAATTTCTGTCGTTCGGATTCGACGTTAAACTGTAGGTCCCCCGTGTTTCTACCTTAGCGCTGAGGAGAAACACGTGGCAGAGAAGAGGCCGATGCCCAGCAGTGGGACGAAAAGGCTGTTGATGATGATGATTAGGATGAATGAATGAAAAACAAAACTGTAATAATAAAAAATTTGTTCAACGGTGCCAAAACGGTATATTTTAGACTTGCTAAATAGTAATTTCCCGGTTAAATAATATAAATTCAACAATAGTATTGCATAAGAAATATTTAAGAATGTTTATTTTTGAATATTTTATCATCTGGATTTATGAATAAAATTGTATAATTCAGTAATTTTATAAGTAACACACAACTTTTCATAAAATTAACCACTTGAATACATATATGTTTGCGTCAAAACGTCCCTGCGCCAAACTGGCCGCGTGAAACGACCGTTTTATTCATAGGTATTCTAATTGCCACTGTAGATATAGACACGGTCTGGATAGAACACTAGTAACTACAAGCCGAATTATAGTATTTAAAAAGTACTATTGTGTTTCCATTGGGAAATTTCTTACCAAAATCAATGATGTAAACTGTTATGTATGTGCATGTCACAAACTACGACTCGTAATATAAATATGTCACCTCCAATTGAACGATTTGATTAAAAAAAATATTGCTCGTAAAGGTCTTTATGTTAATACAACTGGTTATAGATATAGTCAGGGTGTAATACCCGATTTGTAACTGAATTAATAAAAGAAAAACAGAAAGCATTAAGCAGTCAGAACAAAATCGTTGACTACCTTAGACCTCATAGATATTATAGTTGTTCCTCAAACACGCGAATTAAAAGATAGCAACACTCATTTCCATAGAGAAACCACTGCTGGAAATTTGACTACATAAAGTCAAGCAGTTCATTAGGTTCTGGTGACACGATTATCAAGTATTGTTGGTGCTTATTTGGTCATATCTGTTCTTCCTGTAAACCCCGATTCGATTTCATGGCGGTTTGTGCTGATAGCTGTATTTTGCCTATCCATGAATTATTACCATCTATCTTGTGTTACGATGGCGTTCCGTTTTAACTGAAAATACATTCGACATTGTTGGGTGCATTAAATAATTATGTTTCTTTTAAAATCACTTAGTAATTGATTAAAAGTACAACACATAGGAAACCACGAACTTAGAATTTGTTTGTTGGTTTAAAGCACTCATGGGTGAATTGTTGATTAATGTTTGAGGCGTACACGGTAGAAGTAAACCGAAACCGCATCAGGAAATGTAATAGAACAAAACTGCGCCTCTGCTGTCTCTAACCCTTTCATATACTCGATTAAATTGAGCACAAAAAATTAAGCTTTTAGCGGAATTTCGGGAAGCAGCGAGTAAAATGCGCATTCTAGGCCATCAATCTCAATGGCGGCGAGTGTGGTCGGTGTTATGCTTACTTGCGCAACCATCCAAACTGAAATTTACATATTGTGGTTGTGATACGCGTAAAGTGATGATAATTGAGAGGCTTTGTATGGATGAATTAAAACGTTTCCGCCTGCAAGGTGGACTGGTGGACTGCAGCTGATTGAAGCCGGTTAAGGCGGGCAAATTGAACCCCTCTTATAGTGTTTATTAATCATATCGAAGCCGATAATTGATTAAAGTTTAACCATCGAGGATCATTTGGGACACCCTCCGCGATTGTAAATCTGACGTAAAGGATGCGCTGTCCTTATCTTCACTTATTTTCGAGTAGGTGCGCTTCATCGGCCGTTGTCAGAGGCCCCATATAGACCTCCGTAAATGATTATTAATGAACGTAAGGGTAACAACTATTGATTGATACGCCATGTTAGCGCATTACGTTATCGGTGAAGTGTTCCGGATTCTTTCATGGCATAGGCTGGCGTTGATAAAATGACTGAGCCGTACGTTTCGTGTCCCTGGGCTCCAGTTTATGATTCCCCAAATCCACATCGAAACCGCCTTCTGAATAAAACAAGGACTCTATGTCCTTTCGAACCATTTATTTTTTTGCCGTTACGAAACCCCGATTTGTTATCAAAGATAAGAATTTATGGAGGATGTATATTTTTTCGCACCATTGATTTGCTGGAAGGATATACCTCGAATGGAGGGAAACATATTGAATACTTTATTGTAGTTGTTTCTCTAAATGGGCTTCTTACAATACCGTGGTGAAGAAGAACGCGCGCCTAGTTAGTGAAGACTGAAGTAACAGAGCCGGAGTTCTTTTTAGTTTGCGAGTCTGTTTCTGTCGGAGCAACCGGGTACGAATATCAATATATTTCTGACTCCCGTCGTCTTAGCACGTTACACGACATCCCCGTTATAAATCAATTTTAGATTTTATTCGGTTGATAGTGACGGCTGGCAATATTGAAATATAAACCACCTGTATGTGTATTTGCATAACACTCGGATGAATTCAATTCTATTCACCAACATGCATTTACGCATGGAACGTACTCTTACAAGCGTATATTAAAGTTTGTTTTTTGAACTTCAACATTGTAGCCCTTTTAAAAATTGCGCTATTAACAGAATGATGGAATTTATATTCTGATCCCTGCACGTCTATATTTCATGGAAAGGAAATGAGTTATTTTATTTGACGGTGTTTTATTCATAAAGG
Source organism: Limonius californicus (assembly GCA_014611495.1). Lineage (NCBI taxonomy): Eukaryota > Metazoa > Arthropoda > Insecta > Coleoptera > Elateridae > Limonius > Limonius californicus. Next base: position 13,335 of record JABXWE010011930.1, on the reverse strand, counting down.
TGGAAGATGTGTTAGAATTTCTTTGAAATAGAATAATAGAAAAATATGCAACCATTATATTTGATCATCGGAAGTAGGAATCATAACGTGACGTTGTAGAATGTGATATTTTGTGCATCAAAAAATAGATACGATATTTCTCTTTAGAGAAAGTACATGCATTTGTGAAATTATTAAATTTAGTTCTCTGGAACTTAAAAACCATATTCATAATAAGTTGTACATGCAAAAATATATGTTTTTAGATTAACATTTTTTTCAATTTTTACAATCATTAATAAAGAGGTGAAAATAAAATTTGAAAGTATCTAAATAAATTATTCATTAATCACTGGGATATACTGACACAAATAATATAATGCTAAACTGAATTACAATATCTAAACATGTATCATTTCATTTTGTTGTAAATAAAATGGAAGAAGAAGGAGTGTGGTGGTAGCTTAGTTGGTAGAGCGCTCGCTTTATAAGTAAAACGTCCATTCTGGCTTGGGTTCGAAACCTAAGCATTACTATGCAGATTTATAAAAATCTTGCTTGCAACCCACCACACACAATTTCCCAATCCGGCTTGCAACCGTGGGATCTTAAAAACCTCCTCTGGAATTTCTGTCGTTAGAATTAGACGTGTTTCTATCTTAGCGCCGAGGAGAAACATGTGGCAGAGAAGAGGCCGATGCCCACCAGTGGGACAAAAAAGGCTGTGAATGAGAAGATGGAAGATAAAAATCCCATCCAATTCAGCCCCATTTCCCGTAGAGCTCTGGGCTTTTCCGTTAGGATACAGGTAATGGAATAATTTCTCAAATGTATGTAGGTATTTATGCTGTGAAAATTATAAAATAAACTATTCCTAACATATGTTATATAAGAATACCTAATTTGAATACTTTGGTGTAATAATCTGTGTGTCTTATATATTTCTAGTGCTGCTCGCATATTATATTTTTGTTAAAGCTTATAAATCAAGAGCTGTCATAAATATGTAACCCATAGAATGAAGAAAATGTATGATTGAACTATCGAATAAATATATCTCTGCTCTCAGAAACCAACCTAACGCGAAATATGACCGAGATTCACGATATCGAGGAAAATGTACGAATCGCAAACAGGCCTACGTCTGATTAACTAAAGTCGTTTATATCAACCACAAAAGATAGAAATTTTTGTAAGGAAATACAACACTTAATAAAAGGGAGAAGGTCTGTGAATAAATAAATGGATAATATTCCAAAAAATGGAATCTCAGCGAAGCCAGTAAATATTGAAAGAGGATAGACAACGGAATACAATCTGGCCAAAACTATGTATGTTCACTTTGGAGAACGTATTTAAAGAGCGGAATTAAATATTAATGGCAGACGATCGAACTATTTTCAGTCTGCCGACGATAAACTCATATAAATAATGTTTGCCAAGTTCAAGCGAAATTTTAGGGGAAACACAATTGTGCGCATGCCAGAGCTTACAATAAAAGAACAGACTAAATCTGAAACATAATACTACGTAGTAATTGCAATCAACGGAAGCTTAACTTGTTTATACAGCCGAAACGGGCAAGCAGGTACACTTTATCTTCAAGGAATTGGCAGATTATTGGTCCAAAACATACCTGAAATGAAGAGAATTTCATAATTAGTAAATTAAGCGTAACTGTTAGGAAGAAACTCAAGAAATGTTATAAAAATGTAAATAAGTGTATGCTGACTTCCGAAGATTAAAGAAAAACATATGCTAAAGACAACGTTGCAAAATAGAAAAATAATATTATTTAAAAATAGAGAGAACCATGTAAATATTATTCCAACCATTAAGTATTATTTTTCGATGGATGCCGGAAGATGTAACGGATGTATAAAAAATTATATAATGTTATAAAAATGTATAATTCGAAAAATATTATATTTTCAGCGATCAACTGTTTCATGTTATTTCTGAGAAGCTAGTTTAACCTCTTTATTGAGAAGTAAAAGGAAACGATACATCAAGAAATTAATTCCCTAAATGTTCTCGATATAGCGAAGTTGGCAGAATTACCGCAGAATTGGAGAGCAATCGATAGTGAATGGGTATTTTATCTTATAAATGTTAGGATTAAAGTTTCAGTATATTCTCTAATATGTAGATCGTCGTCAAACATTGGGAAGACACAGACACAGACAAGTAGTGGATTGTTCTAGAATCCTGGAGGTAAAAACTTTAGTGTATGCCAATAGTATATGTAATTAGTGTATGTATTATTCTTTGCTATTTTGTTCACGTAGCCACGCGAGGTAAAGCAAAAAATACACATTATAAAACTGCAAATTACAAAATGTTACCCAGGGCGTTGTTGCGGGATTTAGATTAACAACGCCAGAAAATAGTAAATCGAGGTTCCGACTGAAACGACAAAGAAATTGCGGCTTGTTTTTGTTTGTTTTTCAGAAAATGAATATTCTCTCGGAGTTGACGCAACGCGACAGTGTACACTAATCCTCGAGTTGATTTGATTAGCGGAAATGCGCCATGGAGTGTGCCTCCGGTCTTACGCTTATTATAACCAATGTGATTTCACACCAGTCATTTTTGTTTCCGCTAAATCCTATAGGATTTCCATAATTGACGTCCATTTTGACATTTTCATCCCTTGGGAAGCAGCTGAGAAAAATTTGGAATACCAGAATGTTTCGTGCGACGTTTAACTGGTAGAAGACTTCCCATTTAGTGTTGAAAATCCAATTCTATATGGGATTTAAACCTTTTTAGTAAATTGGTTCCAGCATATAAAAAAGTAGATTGCTACAGATTCTCATTTTGTTTCCATTAAATAATTATCTGGCCTGCGTTTAGAGTGTTCCTAGAATATACCGTGGAGGGCCACAACCTGTAAAGTTCACCAAAATAATTAATTAATTACCAAATAACGGGAGAGCGAACATGGTCGGCTTTTTCAGCTTCAAACTTTAATGTATCCCAACAGGGGTGTAATTAAAATTAGGATAAGCGGTTTTTGAGAAAAATATAACTAGTGTTAGCTACCGTACCAACGAATGCGCGTGTTAACAGCTTTTACTGGAATAAAATGTAAAGCAAAGCTGGCACGGTATTGCAAAAATAAACAATAGTAAGGCGCAATGAGTGAGCAAAATTAGCAATCTCGCAATTTTTAGCAAGACTCCGACTATTATGCACAGTTTGCTTAAACGGATTGACGTACATAATACTGAATGGATCGGTTGTGTTATGAAACTGTCAGAAATTTGCGTGAATAATTAAAGTTTCGTGTCCTCTTCATCAGCATGCATAAATGCAAAACATGCGATCAGAAGTAGGACTCGCCCACATTATGTTTCCGACTATCACTTATACCCATCTTTTATGTAAAACATAACTGCTTTTTTACCGAAATGATAAAAGGGCTTATCTGCGATAAGACCTACCGCATTTTGCATTAAATTAAACGCGTTTAATGACCCATAACCCTTTAAAAAACAAACCTACGTAATGCAGTTTGTAAAAAGTTTGCTAATTTTCCCACTTCTCAGTTAATAATCGAAATTTCTTTTCTAAAATCTCTCCATTATTGTGTACAGCATTAAAAAGTCTACCCTACTCAATTATATTAATGGCACAGAAAGTGGAAAAAAACGATATATTTATTAATACAAAATATAACCAGGACCTATTTGTCAGAGTGTCAGTTAATGCTCGTGATTGATAACACCCATTTGCTGCAATCTCTTTTAGGCACATTTTATTCAATCGCCCTAGAACGAAGTCGATCAATTTTCTCTGGTTTGTTTTTCACCTCTTCACTGCTGCATAGTTGTTCTATCTCGGGGATAATTTATTCTACATCACATTTCAGCTAGAGACAGTTTCTAGTGCTTTAGGATTATTTCGTGTATTAGTGTTGTACAAATGATAGCCGTGTTTGTTTATAATAATCTACCGAGAAGCAAAATGCCTCATGCTTTAGAAGCATTTCCATTTCCGGTTGCATCTTATTGTCTGCGACAAACGGAATATTTTCAAAGAAGTTTTATGTCCTGTTAAGTTATGAATAAAGTTGCACCGCTTCAGGGCTTGAAAATGACTTTATACTAAAATGTTTTGAATAGAATAAATTTCTGTAATATCCGCTCAAGTTTCACGTCACAAAAATGCTATTGACGAGCTCTGAATACATGAAATACTGATAAATACTAACTGTCGTAAATTAGAGAAATGAATAATCAAAGAAGTAATACAAATATTAGCTGAAGATTTATGCTCGTTTTTCATATGTCCCTAAACCATCGTGAATGTACACATTTGCGTTTGATGTGCAAACAATCAGTGTTGGAAACTTTCATACAATGAAGGTCACCAACCCCTGAATTTACGATATCTCCCATCAGAACGACACATGATTAAACATCCAAACACATATGAAACCATTTGAGAGAATAATGAGTTTAATTGCGAAATAGGCATAAAAGTAGACCCGACGTGCACAAAAATAAAAAAAAATTGTTGTTCGTGTACTGAAAACAGTTTTATAGGAGAATTACTAAATCGCTTCCTACTGCTTTAACATTACCAAAACTAGTCTTTACCTACTCCTGATCTTGATATAATGTACTAAAAAACCCATACTAGAAGGGTGTTGCACTATAATTCTAAACTTTCTAAAATTTAAATAAATACTTGTTATGTTCGTTTGATTTTGCCGCTTCTTATGAATTAAAGTCTCATTGTAATTGCTGTTCCTAAGCCGATTACTGTATTATTATTTCCCCATTCCAGTTTTAGTGAACCTTTTTTTCTGTTATCATGGAGAAATGCCGATTAATGCTTTGTCTGCGCGCTTGGCCGTGGACGTTAGCTGGGAATTTCCTGCCCTTGAAGAGAGTCCTATGTGTTAAATTGTTCTGGAACTCTTGCACCATATTTCGCAATACGATGAAATATTTTCGACCGATGCATTATGGCATTGCGTTTTCTCGTCAGTCGAATTTAACATCTCGTTCTACCCGGTTGTTTGCGAACATCAGCAGCACCGAAATCAAGTACTGCAAGGGCGGCTTAGGTTTTCGATGGATGTCCATTGCGTGAATTTTCGTGGGGTGGACAGAACCACCGACAAGTGTCGGATTTAAAGAAACAAGCTGGAATTTTAAACCTTTGAAGGCAATTCATTTGCTGATCGCCTTTGGCGGATTATTATCGAACCTCCCTTTGGATGTGCCGCTGCCGCGGCAAACAGCTTGGAAGTGCAGCGAATATTTCGTTTCAAAATTTCTCGTTTTCCCGAAGAACGTCTTTGCGATTGCTGGTTCAATCGCGATGCCAACCTTCAGTGGCGTGCCTCCAATTACTGTCTGCCTCTTCAGCACCTAAGAGCACCCCAAAATTGTGCCTGCCTCTTTCTCTACTCCCTACCGAAGAAAATCACGGTAAAACAAATTGTTAATTGTGTTGTGAAAACTTGTTTCGGGTTTCAAGTGCTGAACCTTTTTTTAAAACGACCATCAGTTGCCAGTTGTCATTTTCTTTCTTTTTTGTTAACTGTAAAGTGCAATCATAAATTGTATTTTTTTTTTGTAAACTCAGACGCCACTGGCTGCTTAGGTCTGTTCTAGGAAACTAAATGCCGCAAGCCAGGGACGGCGAGCCACGGTTCGAACGTTCCAACTACCCTGGTATTAAGCTATATAGTCGGGACCACTTTGGGAAGGCAGTTCTTGCCGAAGGCATTTTCGCACGGTGTAAGTTAAAATCTATCCAAACGGAAACCTGCAGTTCTCAACAAGTTAATAACTGAAGCGGCCCTATACGTTCTAATTATTTAAAATATTCAATTGCCTTGGGCAACCTTATGAAAAGCATTTCTAGCTAAATTAGGACATAAATACAAAAAAATTTCAAGGTTACATTGGTATTAAATATCAATTATTAATCAATTACGTTCTATAGTCATTTAACATCTAAAGTCGTTAATAGTAGGTAGGTAGGAGTTTTTAAAAAAATATGAACAAAATGCTGTGGGTTTAAAAAGACAATTGGTGTTCTTGGATGAAACGTGGATTTTTTGCAAAGGGGAAAATCGTACAAGCTGGCAAGATTTTTTTTATACTTTAAACATGTATTAATTCGTGTAAGTGTGCAATTAACTAATGTATGTTTAATTAAAGGAATTTATGGATTCAGTTACAAAAAAATAATAACTGTGTTTTTCGTATAATTCTGAAATTAAAATTCTGATTTTTTAATATAAAAACTATAATCTGTTACTAGAATTTTTCTTTGGAATTGTTATAGTCTGGAATTAATGCGTTTCGTATTAAAACTAATTTTATTACTACAGTATGTATAATTAAATTAATAAAACAAACAACAAAATGCCTATGAGGTAGGTATGGATTTATAAAGTTTGAGGAACTCTGTTTTATTTCTACCCAGTCTTAAAGCAATGTACGTAACAAAAGATAATCCGCTTTTCGTTTTGTATCTTGCCTGTTTGGAGCTGACGTATATAAATTCTTTGCTAAGGCCAGCGTAAAAGCGGTTGTCTTCTTTCAACGCACGGGAACATTTCTTAACGCTAGTGAAGTTTTAAATGCCAAGTACCTTGCAAAACTGCTTTCCCACAGTGGTCCCGACTATAAATACCATTTTGAATGTACTCTTTGTTTTTGTTATGTGTCACCAATTTAAAATAGTGGAATTATATTTGTCTTGAAATTCACCATATTTTTAATTTCTGTGTATTTTTATTGTAGTGTATGCATGAAATTTCTAGGCTTCATATAAAGGAGGAAGCACAACAAAGGTGTGTCCGATTCCGATTCCTGTAAGCTGCTGGCTTCTCGGCCTTCCACGAGAACCTGCAATCAGCTGTGATTTGGAAGGTGGCGCCCGCTAATTTTGACCTACTCTGTACACAACTACATTCGATTTCCTCCCCTTAAGGCTGATCTAACCCAAGTGCAGATTTCAAATCTGCCCCTTTCTTTTGGCTATAACGCAACCAACATTACAGATTACTACTATTATTATTATTTCAGGGGTTCAACTGTCTACCTGTTTTCGTACCCTTATTTTGTGTCTTCAAAGAACCATAAATCAACGTGGGCAATAAACATATAGTAAACGTGCCTTGTGGTGGATATAATAATGTTTTCAATGTTGAAAATACTTAACCACAATAATGCAAAAATTACCAAGCAATGTAATTTAGAAATGCCACTTAAAAAACTTATTATTAATCATATTCAATGTATATTTTGAATTTTGAGGTGTTGGTAAAATTTTATATAGCACACGTGACTCGTTAGAATTTATTTACTTAATATGATTATGTAATATATTCACCTCTCGAAAGTACCTTTTCCTCCCGGAGTTGAGAGGAGCAGATGCACTTTCTTCGCTAGGTGAACAAATAGCTATTACATAATTTTTTATTGGTACTTTTTATTTTTAGGAACCTAGTACCTACGTTGTTTTCATTGAAGTTTTTGTTTCTTATTAAATTTTTTCATTAATTTGCAAATTACTGAAATTTGTACAAGAAAGATTTTGTTAGTGTAACTATTAGAGTACTGTTAATACTGGATTTTTCATTACTTGTAAGTCGGCTGTTTCGCCTGTCATCTCGCTTCCGTGTGCTGTTTATTCTTTTTTCTTTGTTAAAAATCTGTCTTTTTCAAGACAAACTTATACAATTGGCGTTACGCATTCAGGTAATTATAAATCATACGTTAAAAAATTATACTTGTATGTGATTTTTTTTTAAATTTTTGTTATCAGCGCCCGCAGTTTACTAATTATTTGGAATTACAGCCAAGAGACAAGACAAGTTTTCGTTGAAAGGTGTGAAGGTGCTGCTTTGTCTTTCAACAGCAATAGTGGTTCCTACCATGACAAATTGCAAAAGAAAATGTTGAGCAATGGACCACGCTTCTACACACAAAAGCTTTGCAAAAAATATCAAATTTAAGAAAAAAGCAACGCTTGCGAAAATACAAATGCTCGCAAAAATCTGTTGGTCCCGATGCTGACTATGGTCTATGTGTGGAAGAAGTGCCTGATATGACTGAAAGTCAATTTAATGCTAAAAAATAAATATTTTTAATAAAATTATCTTCCCATGTAGAGGAAATTGAAAAAAATACCAAAAATCAAGCTTTGTCGGACTTGTGGTTTTGTGAAAGAAAATTGAGGCTGGAAACCAACCTCTAGACAAAAAAGAGCGGTTTAAAGATTTGGCACAAAAAACCTTTCTTAGCAGCTAGTCCTGATAGGCTGTTAGAGGATAATTCGGCTGTTGTCGAAATAAAATGTTCCTACTCTAGTACACATTTGTCACTAGAAGAGGCAGTAAAAGAAAAAGAAATTACTTGGTGCTCACTAATAGCCAGGACAATACAATTAAAAGAAAATCACGCATACGTACCAATTACAGGGTCAAATGCTAATTTCTAATGTAAGCAAAGCTTATTTTGTGATTCATGCAGAGAAAGGTATACATATACAAATAAATCAAAAAAAGAATGCCTATTATCTGAAGATGGTCTAGCAACTACAAAAGTTTTACTTTGGTGCTGTTCTTCCAGAATTATTAGATTCTAGAAGATCAAGGGATTTACCTCTTCGAGATTTTTATTTAGAAGAATAAATGTTTTATTTATATTTGCATTGTTGTTTCTAAGACCATTTGTAGTAATATATTAATTTTGAATATAGAATTTTTTGTAAAAGAAAGATAAACATTTTTTCCCTCTACTAAACTAAATTCGAAAACATAAATTTGTTGACATTTCAAAGCCAACTAAAACAGACTTTTAAAAAGTACTAGACGAACGAAAATAGTGATACCAAAAAATTCGATTAAAAAAAAAGAATAACGCCATGAATCTAGTAAAACTAATCATAATTTTCTTTTATTTGTTAGTTTGCAACTTTTTGAATTCAAAGACACATTTGGTTTGTCAATACATAAAATGTTAAATTATGGCCGGGTAATAAAACGATTATCTAGCCATCACCGTAATAAAGTTGGGTTGACATCGACGGCATGCCACTGAAAGTTTCTATACCTGAACAATCCACAACTGTGTACTGTGGGCACCCTTTTAGGATATGCGCCTCTCGCGGCCAAGTTGGAGAACTAAATGTGCAAAATATACAAAAATAACATGTGATTATTTAAACAATACAACATTTTTTTAAACTGGTTATTATTGATTTATATCAAGTACATCATTTTACACATGTCTGCTCATTTTCTTTTCTAAAAGTATCGCATGCATGAAGATACATCGTCCTCTACGTTTTTGCTTTTATTTAAATAAATAATTTTTTCTTCGACTTGTTTTAGATTCAGCGGGCTATGGAATAGTATTATTAATGTTAATCCAAAAAATCAAAGGGCTATCTTTAGATCTAGATACCAAATAATGCAAAAACAATAAAAATAAAGCGATTACGGTCTACTTTTTACGTGATGCATTTTTTTTAAATAATCGGACAAATTCAGCGGGGTAGATATTAAAAATACGCGTAATTTGATGTATGATACATATAATAAAAAAAATTAATTACAGCCAAAAAATGAAAAAATTACCAATTTTGGCCGGGAGGATCAGCCTTAAACTGTTTCCAAACAGCTTTACGTTTGCCTTACCTTCTTTACACGCGCTTGCTTCCCCATTTGATAAAGGAATACCTGATTTACAATGTTTATAATTTCAGAAATTTATTGAAGGGCCAGTAGAATCGAACTTTGCGCGATGTTTAGATGTTTTTTTTGAAAATAGCTATTTATGAAAATCATGAATAGCATTGCAAAAAGTATCTGGATTTTACGATTAGGGTAGTAGGTTATAGTTCTCGTTGGGAATACTACTGGACCTTAAGATTATTTTCTGGTTGGATACCATTCACCCACAAAAATCCCTCAAAATTTAGTGCTCGATCAGTCTTAAAATAATATAATAATGACATCATTGCTGCAAGAAACACACCTTTCAATACATGAGCTGTGTCGAGATGCATGTTGTGTACATTGCAGATATTGGATACCTTCTATTTAATCAATAATCACGTTGTGGTTATGTAATACGTTTGTATTTTAATATTAGTAACGTGTGTTTATGACAAGGAAGAAGTTAAGACTAGTGGAAGGGATACGCAGTTAACATATAGAATGACCGAGATTTATTTGAATACCTTTAAGGAATAAATCAAAATCAAAACGAGCATAATTATTAACTGTAATTATAAAAATATACAGCAATTATTTACATTTCTTAACAGTTTCTATTACAACTGCTTTTTGAGTAAAGTTAATTGTTTTGATTGTATGGTAAGCTGAAGAAAAGAATTTACAAGTGGAATTGGAGGTACATACCTAAATTAATCTTTCAATAAATCGATGAAAATAAATATTATAATCAAAATAGCTACACAGAATTGTGCTTGTGTTCTCCAAAGAGTGATTTACGCAAAGAATTTTAGTAATAACATTTTATTTGACGCCCCAATTCAATATTATGGGCCACCACAGATAGCACTCACTGTATGTTATAGAAAATTCGGTTGACTGCATTCGGTTACACTCAGTACATTCACCACGCGAACAGCGTGTTTGGTTGCCAATCAAGTAATGCATTGCACTAGTTTTTCGTTTTCGGTTGGATAGAGTGCACTGAATGTGCATTCAACTGCACTCGCTGTTGGACAAGGTGCACCGTATTGACAGATGCTTTCATTTCCCTATAGAAAACAACTTGTTATTGTCATAAATAACACATTCTATGAACTGAGCGGTACGCCATTTCATGAACGTTTTTTATTTTAAAAGAATACGCTAGCAGATAAATAAAATTGTTGCTAATTTTTTCTTCTTATGCTGCAACAACCTGTAGACGAAACCTACTTCTTAAAATTTGGCTTGCTTTCGCTCGTGACAGCTGATAATATTTGTATTTAAATTTTCCCGCTTAAATTTGCCTAGCGATCAGTGCGGTCGCATGACTACATTGCACGCGTGTGCACGCACTCAAAGCCAGGCCACTCGCGATGAGTGTAATTGTACGTTAATCCAAATTGGTCATTAGTTACAGGGACAATTTTGTAGAGGGCACTGTTAGTCCTGTTGCTTGCTTAAGTAATTAATACAATAATTTCAAATATTAAAAATAATTTACAGTAAAGGAATATATAGATAATAGGAATATTTTAAAATTTCAAAAAATTGTAGATCACTGTACTGGTGGATTCCATATATTTATCAAGTAGTAGACTTAGAAATGAGCAATGTATATTTGCTAACTGCTACACAAACAGTCACTTGTCTGCATGCAGGTTAATAAATAAGTTCAATAAACTTGGTGATTACATTTGAATTTTTTTTAATTACAACCGCTATCAAATTCAATACACATAAAGTTCGGCCCTTCAAAACAATTGTTCTATAGACGCTCCTGACAAAAAGGTTATATAATTATAATTATATAACCTTTTTATTATATGTAGTCAAAAGTCTTTTTCATAAATAGAAGCGTATTGGACAACTGTGCGTCAATCGATTAATTTTGTGAATAATAATTTGATAGAGCGATTTTTTACTTAAACTGATCTAAAAAAAATTGATGTTAATGCTTAAAAACACTCATTAAACGCTTCGAACACTAAACAAATTAAAAACGGCTGTGCAGGAAAGTGTTTTATTCACGTTGATCACGAATTGTATTGTACCAGCAAATCTTAAAAAAAACTAGAAATTTTAAAAATACTGACAAACAGTAATCGAATTGTTAAATGAGAATTCCATTAATTAAATCATTTCCAACTCCCAAACAGAATAACAGAATATTTGTTGCTGCTTTACAATGACAAGTACAGCTCACGTATATGTTATTATGCAACCCATTTTACAAATCATCGCTCGCCTTAATTGTATATGGGCACCCTACTTCTATTTAAGTGAGAAATGTTTCGAAAATATTAGCAGTTGTTTGTGATTAAATGTCATACGAGTTAAAATGTATACTGGTGTTTCATGGGCTGAGATAAACCGCCTCGTTGCGTTGTTGAGCAGTGCATACTCAACATAAAACAGCTAAGATATTTATTTTGTGCAGGTTAGTTTCTTCAGACGAGATTCATGAAGTTTGAAATTCGAATGCTGGGCATTTTTAACAAAAAAAGCTAAACTAATAGATATTATTGATGAAAGTAGTTCTTCAACAAACTTAAGATATTAACAATAATAATGACTTCTGCACAAGTTAAAATTGCAGATTGCAGATAGAAATTTCTTGGAGTCTTGGAGAGGTTGGCGGTAATTGAAATGCAGTGGCAAAGCTATATGGTGAACGCTATCCAAATTGAAGACATCCAAACCACAGAGCTATTAAACGAACTGACCAACGACTACGAGAGAGAGAGGAAGTGTTGGTCTAAATTTCTAAAAAGAGAAGGTGGTGGTTGTCCTTTTATGGCAAGACAGTCCAACATTGAAGAAAATGTGTTAGAGTTAATGGAATGGGAATCTATAAGAAGTGTACGTGGTATTTCTCGGACTATAGACATACCAAAGCCGACAGTACATAGAATATTACATAACAATCACTTTAGAAAAACGAAAGTGCAACACTTATTACCACATGATTATAGTGCAAGATACGAATGTGTGGTAGCTCAGTTGATAGAGCGCTCGCTTTCTGAGTAAAACTTCGATTCTGGCTTGAGTTCGAAACCTAAGCAGTTCTATGCAGATTTATACAAATCTTGTCTGCAACCCACCACACACAATTTCCCAATCCGGCTTGCAACCTTGGGATCTTAATGCTAAAAACCGTCTCTGGCATATCTATCGTTCGGATTCGACGTTAAACTGTAGGTCCCCCGTGTTTCTATCTTAGCGCTGATGAAAAACACGTAGCAGAGAAAGGCCGATGCCCAGCAGTGGGACTAAAAAGCTGTCAATGATAATCCACGAGTTAGGTACTGTGAATGGCTATTAAACCCAGTGGCGGCTTGTACTAAAGGGCACAAGGGCACGTGCCCACCCAGCCACCAAGATAAACACAGAAAGAAATTCGCATGTAATTCAGTGCATTATTTTAATTTCATTATTTTAACGATGGTATCAAATTTTCCTTCCGCACTACAGGCGCGGCTAACACGCTCAAAACTATGTTCCGGGGAGCGCTCTGATTTGTACCTACGTAGAGCAAGATTCGGTTGCCTATCGGTTATCTTCGCTATACGCGATATACCAGGCGAATGGGGCACCGAGCTCATTGTTCCCGATTTGCAGTCAACGTTTGAATTTAGACTTTGGAGCGCTGTTTTCGCGCA
>JABXWE010011929.1:0-18729 GCA_014611495.1 Limonius californicus | reverse complement strand
CCTTTTAACCTCACACCAATCCGAACTAAGTTCGACAGGAACAATTATAAATTTTACTTGTCCAAAACCATGGCGACCATTTGCTATCACTTATATATATCCGACACTAACAAGTCGAGATACGTTTGCACTACAGCAAAACACGGTACGGTAGATTGTGGAATAGCAACGCGCCGCAAAGGAAAAAGGAAACGTTCTCTAGGGTTCAACCGTCGCTTCCCAAAGTCTGACTTCCACTCAAAAAAACATTTACGGGCCTCGATGGATGTTGATTTCGAGGACCGGAGTCCACAAGGCTCGGAGGTGAACTAACCCAAAATGCAATTGGGGCCTCACTTCTCCCAAACGATATTGCACAACCTGACGAAATCATACGGAATATTCTGGAAAATAATTTGTTGTTGACGCTCGGAATTCCAGGAAGCGTTCGAGGTCTCGCGCGAGAACAAAGGGGACTATTGATACATTTCTCGAACTTCGAAAGACAAAACAAAAGACCGAAATAGTAACCCAAAATAAGAATTTAATTAAAATGACGATACTAATTCTAACGAAGCGGCAAACGAATCACGGAACTACCAAAGTGTGCGGCAAATTTAAAAATCACATAACACTTGTATAAAATTATATTTAAGGATTACATTTGCATTTGATGGAGGTGTCGACAACTGTTGTAAATTTATATAAATAAATTGGTAATGTTATATTAAAAGTTTTCCTTGATTTAGTAATATTCTAGCTTAGCACAACAGGTCAAAATCAACTTGCAAGTTTTTAAATTTATTGTTGAAATTTAGTTGTATGTTTTTAATAAATAATCTAAAATTACAGTAGTTTGCGGTTTTTCTTTTAAATCATCATTAAATTATTTTAATCCAAATTAGAATACTAGGGAGGATTTTGGTTATTTTTATGTGAATTGTTTAATTTTTATTTCCATAACCTACTAACTTTATCTTTTAAATTTCGCGCGCCTTAAGGTAGTCAATGTTTTTCAGTTTCACTTAAAACGTCCCCTCCCCTTCTTCCAAATTTAGGTTCCTCCCTCGCGCAGGTCACCGTTCACGAGATTTGGAAACACTGACGTAGAATGTTCGAGAACAAGCGTCCCTTTCTCCGGCAGAGAGGGGAGCGCGCATGACGGAAGTGGAGAAATGGCTTGTATAAAACCGCACGCGCGGCCATTTGAATTATCTTTATCTTTATTTCCTGGCTCTTGATTTCATCAAAACTCAGAAATATTCCGCAGCCTTCTTTAAGAGTATTCTTAAAGATTCCAGTGTTAAAAATCCGTTCCTGTAAATAACCAGTCTAGTAGAAATCCGTTTAATAATTCCTTATACTTACCTACAAGTGAATTCATAATTTTCCAGTGTTTTGCCGTTGTATTAACGATTCTAATAATTTCGATTTTCCAGTGACCGAGTCCGAAGCGAAGCGAACTAGTGCCCGGCGATCGTAGGTGGCCGTTGGGGTCAATTTATGCAAACGTACCGCCATTCGAAAACGTTGGGATTTCCAGGATATTTTTGATAGTAAAGTTAGTAGATATAAACATTTAACTTGCTTTGCTTGTTTATTTGAGTGTCCTGTAGTACGTTTTCCCTGTGCAGACATTTTTATTGTAGTTCTCCGGTGTTTGAATCGTGGAACCTCAGTAAACAATTCTGTAGAAAAGGTTATTATGTTTTGGAAGGCCAGTGTTCGAATTGGTAACGTATCCAAACTGTAATACCCCCTGTTGTTAGTAGTTGAACACCCTGTACAAGGTTTGTCTTGATTCGTGAAGCAATTTCACGAAACGCCAAATTTTTGCAAGTCCCGTTAGTAAATTTTGAGTTGATTTGGAGCATTTTGAATAATTCAAAGCTATCCGCAGATTCTGTAGCAGAGAATATTTTGTGCAAATCTGTGGGGAAAATTAAATCCCTTTCTTCTTAGAAAGACTGGAGAATTTTAGTCAGCTAATTAGAGAATTATCCGTGTACCCGACATTTTCAATATAAAAGCCAGAATATTATAATAGTAATAAGCAAAGCGAAGCAAAGTTAAATTTATTTGTACTAAACTGTACTGTTAAGAATCGCGTAGATTGAGTGACTTCCAGGAACACTGATTTACTTATAAATCACCTGTTTGAAGATTTAATAACGTAAAGTTTTGCAATTCAATACATACAGATTGTTTATTCTGTAAGCTACTTGCGGCGATCGAATCACTGGTGAACTTTTGCCCGGAGACGGCCACATTTGAGTTCATTAAAGCACATATTCTTACGCTGTAAAGGGTGCAATTCACTATCACTAATTCCGTATTCCGTTGATCCAAACGCAAGGGAATTGCATTCCTTTGGTCACAGCAAATTAAATTAATTGGGGTGTTTGTGTTGCTCGCATACAGGTGTCAGTGTCGGCCATTTTGTTCACTGCAGGAAGCGTGACCTACCAGGATCAGCTGTGAGCAGTTCCATTGACCCGGAGGGAACGAACCATTGCGACTACCAGAAACCCAGTGGCGTACCCACGATTTATTTGATTTGTCCCACACAGTGGCGTACCCAGGATTTATTTGATTTGTTCATTAATTACAATTGCTTTTATTTATTTAACGAATAGTATGTATATACAGTTAAACCAGTTATAATAAAATTTATTGTTTTTCAAGCACGTATAATTGAATCCTGGACAACTCCAGAGACTA
This sequence comes from Limonius californicus, assembly GCA_014611495.1. NCBI lineage: Eukaryota > Metazoa > Arthropoda > Insecta > Coleoptera > Elateridae > Limonius > Limonius californicus. The sequence goes on along the minus strand of JABXWE010011929.1, from coordinate 16,029 downwards.
CCGAGGTAAACAAATTTTGGAACGTTCGCGTCACCTATGAGCAGCGGGGCGCAACGTTACAGTATGATATTTTCTGCTATTCGGTCTCACATATTTAAGACGGTTTTGTTGTTACAGATTCCGTAATATTTATATCCAAAGGAGACGAAAAACATGAACTGCTTACAGCTGGCTTTCTCGGCGAACTTACAGACGAACTTGAGGGGTACGGAGCGGGTAGTTATATTAACGAATTTGTGAGTATCGGTCCAAAGAGTTATGGGTATCATGTTTGCTCTCCGGAAACAGGAAAAACGTATAAAAACTGTAAGGTGAAAGGATTCACACTCAATTATGAGGGAGGCTTGCTGATTAATTTGGAGTCGATGCGAGAAATTATTCTCAGAAAAACAGAAGACAACAATAGAAGAATACTTACAACATCCCGCCACATTCGTCGAACCAAAGATTATGACGTTGTATCCAAAACTGAGACGAAAATATTTAAGCTTGTGGGGGAAAAACGAAAATGTCTAGAAGATTATACTTCTCTCCCATATGGGCATAAAAAGCTACAACGTATTTTATAATTAAAAGAAAGCACATTGTTAAAAGCAGCATTGAGATAAATAGAGGTTAATGAAGTGGTGTGTGGTTTTTAAATAAAGCAAAATTGTTTCAGTCGTACGTGTTTTTATTATTGTACCTATGATGGTTTGAAGGTTTCGAAACATTCATTAGTTGCTGTCTTCACTCAAAGTTGTATTGGTGTTTTTTGCAAATTGCCGCGATATTTAATTTTCCCACGCACACGAATAAGCCCCATACCCCATAAATTACTTCCGGTTCCCACGGCCCCACTTCCGGTTCCCACGCCTCCATAAATTTTCCCACGTTTAGTTGGCATAATACCTACTTGAAACGTTTAAATAAAAACGAAAATCTTAACAACTTTAATGATGATTTCGTGCAACATTCCATTAAAGAATTTGGAGGTTCCAGAATTTAAACAATTCTTGGAAAAACATACAAAAGAAAAGTCGTTTCCCGGAGAACAGCTTCCAGAACGCACATTCCAAAATTATCTTCAAACAATTAGGAACGCTATTTCGAACAATAATATATGGTTTAGTGTTGACGAAACCACCGATGCCGAAGGAATATATATGTTTTGCGAGTTTTATTGTTGATGTCTTGAACGGAAATCCTTCTTCCAGCTTTTTAGTTCCTGTTAAAATAACTCAAAAAAAACCTACGATTTGACAATTTCACGTTTCTTTAATGAAACCTTTTCATTATTATATTTGCCAAGTCAAATACCATCAGAAAGAATTTTACACATGGTAACTGACCGTGCAGCACACATGGTGAAAGCTGGACAAAACCTAACATTTTTTTTCCTAATATAATTCAAGTGACCTGTTTGGCTCATGCAGTGAATAGAGTGACCGAAACAATTAGAGGCGAGTTTCGTTTGGTGAATAAACTAATTAATAACGGGAAGAAGGTATCCCTAAAATCACCAGGTCGCGTCGAAGTTTCCAAAGAACGGCTTAAGGATGTTCCCTTGATGATGATGATGATTTGAAAGAGCGAGATCTAGGACGCGATTTTCCAAGCATCTCTAAACACTTAGGCCACATTTGGCCCATTGTACACCCTAACTAAGAATTTTGCCTATCTGTGGTAATTCCAACTCCAGTAGTGATTTTTAACGTGTCACACATCGCAGTGGCACGGAACCTACGGCTTTGCTTCTTATCCGACAGAAGGCGCATTTTCAGATTTTTCCCCGCTAGAAAAATCTCGCCGCCCTCGGTCAGGTTCGATCCCGCGTCCCTCGGATCCAAAGGCAAATGCTCTAACCACTAGACCACCGAGGTCGGCCGTAGGATGTTCCCTTCAAGGTATTTTGAAAATTTCTGAATTAGAATTTCAATTATCCTACATAAAGTTTCATTTTTCTGCAATTCCCAACATTATTAATAAACTGGAAACACAAAACCCGCTTCTCGTGAATTCTTCACAATTAAACGAAAATTGTAATTCTATCCTCAATTAAAATAAATATAAAAGATGTACAAAAGTTAGTAATAAAATTGACGATTTAATTCAGAAAAACAGCGGACTTTCAATTTTAAAATTGATAAATATATATTTTAAATGGAGATTTTTTAAACAAAGACTTCAACGACGATTGTTTCGGGGTAAAGAAATCACATTTGTTTAAATATTGCCCAGTAACAACGTGTGATGTAGAAAGAAGTTTCTTCAGCTACAAAAATATATTGGAAGATAAACGGCAGAATTTTCTAGTTGACAATATTGAAAAACATACGATTATTTATTGTAATATAACTAATAAAGAATAGATTGTAAATAGAATATTGTAACTTTCGCAGTTGGACACAATTTTAAGTTTTTATGAAATGTCACACAGGTGTTTCTAATGAACTCATCGATCGTTTGCTGATTTAGTTCGTAATGAATTTGAGTGTTTCTGACAAACCACTCGGCGTTTGATATAATTCGCAGCACTTGTTCTGGAACACTTGTAGTTTTCTTATTTGTACCTGTGATGCGTTACTCCAAGATTTAAGATAGGGTGTAGCATAACCAGTCGCGAATAAGCCTCGTTCAATTTACGGTTGATATGATAGCCCCAGGAAAGTCGTCGGTCCAGATAGACGCCCAGATATTTAACCGCATTGTCCGCAGTATTCCACTCAATACTTTTTATTAATTTTTAGTTGATTTGTCGTTTCATATCGCCTTACCGTAAAAACTTTGGCTTCTGTTTTGTTGACATTAAATTGTTAAACATCATTTTTCGAACCACTTCAGTTATTGATTGGCGCCTTCTTGCAATTTGGTAACAGTGTACTCCAAATTATCATCTTGAGCTATTAATGCAGTATCATCCGCAAACATGGTAAGCTGGATACTAGCAGGTTCTATAATATCATGAGTGAAGATATTGAATAGAGTAGTAGGTCCTAGTACCGAGCCTTGAGGTACTCCAGCTCTAATAGATCGCCAAGATGATAGTGCTGAGCCAATTCTGATAGCAAATTGCCTGTCCGTAAGAAATGATATTATGATTTTAAGCAGGTATATTGGTAGCTTAATTTGTTCAAGTTTTAGTATAAGGCCATTCAACCACACCGTGTCGAAGGCCTGTGCGACATCCAAAAATAATATTACGGTAAACTTTTTTTTTCAAACCCTTCTTCAATGATCTGCGACATTCGTACCAGTTGGCGAGCTGGTGAATGGCGGTTTCTAAAGCCATATTGAAATGGTGACAGAATTGTATTTGTATCTAAGAACTCTTTTAGGCGAGATTGTATCACTTTTTCTAATAACTTGGATATAGTAGGTAGTAGACTAATTGGTCTATAACTATCCGTTTGTTGATGGTTCTTTTTCGGTTTGTGAAACAGAAGTATATGCGCCTTTTTCCATTGTAGAGGGAAATATCCTGTACGCACACACGCATTAAAGACTATCGTTTAGTACACAAAGCATTTCTTAGTAATATTAGACACTATTGGTGATTAAATCATGCCCAGGAGCTTTTTTCACGGATAGTTCTCTTACATAATGTTCCAGTTGCAAAGGAGATACTAGGTTTTCACAATCAGCTTGTCGTTGATTTTGGTTCATCAAATTGACGTATTCATTAGTTTTAGTTACAAATTCTTCATTGGATTTATTTATTTATTTAGTTTTTATGTTAAAAGTATCTCCTAGTTTTTTCGCAAATATTTCATATTTTTGTTCGTCTGTTTCGTACTTATCACCATTCTTCACTATCACTGGTATTATTTGGGTTTTTTTAAATCTTTCTAGTTGCCTACCACATTGTGCCATCTCTACTAAAGAAAAGTCGTTCGGTGTTTCGTAGTGCCTTTACGCGAATATCAAATCAGTTCGAGCAAGTTCTAAGTGTCACTGGAGTTGACATTTCGGAAGCTGAAACGTTGTACGACGTTTTCCAACAAAAAATGGAAGCGTTGAAAGACTGTGACGATGCGGTGTTCAATTCAATGACGGAAAACGCGAGTGAAGACGAACTGAATGATGAAATTAGTGCTCGTGACAAATATACATTAAAATTTAGGTACGCGGTTTCGTGTTCGTTATAACAAATTATTTATCGAAAAAGGTGAAATACTGTCGAGACACGCTGATTCTGTAAGTGAAGCTGCTCAGAGCATTAAGTAATAAGTCAACGAAGGTTTAAGCTACCACAAATCGAACGCATTAAATTTGGGGGTGACGTGCGCGAATGGTTACCGTTTTGGAGCCTATTCAAGAAAATACACGATCCTACGGATCTCGCATCTGAAGACAAGTTCCAGTACCTGTTATCAGCTATTACTCCCAACACAAGGGCGAGGGACTTGGTCGAGAGTTTTCCTTCCACCGGAGAGAACTACGAAAAGGTGATCAATAGTTTGAAGTCGCGGTTTGGAAGGGAAGGTATACGTAAGAGAACTTCTTAAGCTAATTTTGAATAATGCTATGTCAAATCGATCTAAATGCTGTATTTCTACATTGTATGACAAAATAGAAACGCAACTGAGAGCTTTGGAGACTCCAGGCATAAACACAGGTACGTGCTCCACTATGATGTACCCTTTGGTGAAATCATGTCTACCAGAAGAGCTCCTGCGCGTGTGGCAGAGGTCCGCTGAATTTTCTGATAAGTCGGAGGCAGAGGAGACTGCCTCAACAAATCGACTGGAGCGACTTACGGGTTTCCTGAAGACCGAAGTAGAGGGTGCACAACGAATCTCGCTTGCGGTGGAGGGTTTCAGTCTAGATGCTAATGACAGTAAGCAGAAAAGAAACAAACCTAAGATTATAGACCAAAGCATACCAACGGCGGCAAGATTAATCAATCACAATGTTTCAGAAAAATGTTTATTTTGCGAAGGTAACCATACCAAAGCCCAAAACTTTACTTACGAAGAAAAGAAGAGTATGCCCAAAAAAAAAAACGTGCATGCTTTCGGTGCGCGAAGATTGGACATTGCAGTAGGCAGTGTCGCGAACGACTTCAGTGTTTAATTTGTGGACGACAACATCTTAGCGTATTATGTCCAACCTTGACCGTTAAAGGGAATAATGAAGGTGTTAAGAGTAAGCCAACGGAAATCTCTAAAGACTTTCCAACAGAAGCAGGTTTGACAATTCATACCGACAGTCGAGTGTTTTTACAAACTCTAATTTTTAAAATTCGAAGCGAAAGTGGAGAAAGAGAAATACGGGCAATCATCGACACGGGCTCGCAACGCTCTTACGTTTTAAAACACATTGCTGACGAACTAAATTACAAACCTAAGCGAATAGAGACGATAGCTCATGCGTTATTCGGCGGTGCGCAAACAGCAGAGCAAGAACACGCTTGCTACGATGTGAGATTGGTGAGTTTGGATGGCAAATATGCATGCAGATTCGAAGCGCTGGACCAATCTATCATTTGTAACGATATTCCGTTAGTCTACACGGGTGTTTGGACAAACGAACTAAAAGATACCAACATCAACTTGACCGACACAAGAGGACGCCTGCCAATCGCGGTATTGATAGGCGCAGATATAGCTGGAAAGATCCTCATAGAAAAAAGACAAGTTCTAGATTGTGGCTTGGTAGCAATAGGAACATTGCTAGGCTGGGTCTTAATGGGAAAAGTATCCGGCAATAGTAAATCATCGAATACTACAATGACAGTGACGAATATGTTGAATAAGGATGCTTCGATTGCTGCTTTATGGCAACTGGATGTTCTGGGCATTTCCAATCCAGGAGAAAGGAAGTCCAAAGCTGAACTAGAAATAGCAGCGACACAGTTATTCGAAGAAACCGTTGCTGTCACAGAAAACGGGAGATACTAGGTTAAAATACCCTGGCTGGAGGATCATCCCCCGTTACCATCTAATTACGCACTGGCTAAGAAAAGACTGGTATCTACGGAGAATAAATTGCATAAAACAAACTATTTGGAAGCATATGATAAAGTCTTTTCCGAATGGTTAGAAGAAGATGTTATAGAAGAAGTCCCGATGGAGCAATTTGACAGACCAGCCCACTATTTACCACACCGCCCCGTCATAAAAGAATCCAGTGCCACGACAAAGATACGTCCAGTCTTTGATGCGTCGGCAAGGGAAAAGGGTAAGCCATCTCTGAACGATTGCTTCGTGAAAGGGTTCAATTTGATTGAGCAGATACCCACCCTTCTATTACGGTTTAGAAGAGATGAAATTGGAATCACGTCTGATATCAAGAAGGCGTTTCTGCAGATTAGCCTGAATCCAAACAACAGAGATTTTCTTCGTTTCATATGGAAAACAGTTGACGGTAATGAAAAGATTTTCCGCCATAAAAGAGTTGTGTTCGGAGTTAATGCCATTCCTGTTGGGTGCAACAATAGAAGACCATTTGAAAAGGTGCTTAGAAAAATGCGAAAAAGGAAACAGTGGCCACTCTAAGAAAACAATTGAAACATTACGGAAGGGTTTTTATGTAGACAACTGTATCACCAGCATGCCAAATAGAAGAGAATTGGAAATCTTCATTACTGAAGCGACCGAAGTAATGGCGGAAGAAAAGTTTGAACTCAGAGGGTGGGAGTATACAAGAAAACACGACAATGATACTACAATCGTGCCAATCCTAGGGCTAAGTTGGAACAAGACAACTGACACGCTTGCTATTAGCGGTGCTCCGGAAGAAGAGATTGAAGTAATGACGAAGAGAACCATACTCTCTTTTGCCCAACAAATATTTGATCCAATTGGGTTCACCAGTCCCGTAACACTCTGGCCCAAGATTTTATTACAAGAAATGTGGGAAGAAAAAATCGGTTGGGATGTGGAAGTGAAAGAAGAAACCAAGAAGATATTTGGAAAATGGAAAACCAAACTACCGTTCCTTTCAAAAATCGAGATTCCACGTTGGATAAATATAGACCTGAATAAAACACAGAATGTTGAGCTACGCGTATTTTGTGACGCAAGTAAAGTCGCATACGCTGCCGCGGTTTATTTGAGAGTAGAAGAGAGGGCACACACATTCATTTACTTGAAGCCAAAACAAGAATTGCACCTATAAAAAGGATGTCGATACCAAGATTGAAAATTGATGGCCGCTTGTATTGGTGCTCGGCTAGGATCACAGATACAGGAAGCATTGGATAATAAAATGCCGATAATTTATTGGTCAGATTCCACTACTGTCCTCGGCTGGGTTCGACAAACTGAAGAATGGGCTATTTTCGTCGGGAATATAGTGCAGGAAATCAGATCCTTAGCAACTATCGACAACTGGAGACATGTTCCAGGAGAACAGAATCCCGTTGATCTCCCATCGAGAGGGTGCTCTCCCAAACAGCTGGCTGATTCAAAGTGGTGGGAGGGTCCTGCATGGTTGTATGAAGATACAAGCAAATGGTTTCAAAAGGAATCGGAATACGATCAGGAAGAAATCAACAAGAAGAAAAAAAATTCGTCTCTATGTTGAACACGAATAAGTTTAGTACTCTGTATGAATATTTCTCGAAATACAGAAATAATTTGCGACTGACTGCATGGATATATCGTTTTATGTAAAATTGCAAGAACAATAACAAGAAGGATGGCGAATTAAGCGTAGAAGAAACAAGCCACGCAGAAAAGAAATTGATTTGGGTAATTCAACACTCAATTCAAAGAATCAATTTCCGAAAAAGATAACAGGTTAGCTACACTGAATGTTCTGCGAGATGAAGAAGGTATACAGAGACTAGAGACGAGGATTTCTAGAAATGATGATGTACAAACGTTTTGCTATCCGTACGTCTTACCTGGACAACATCTTGCGGTAAGAAGACTTATTTCCGATACACACGTGAACTCCAGTCGTGTAGATATACAGGGGCTACAAAGCATACTGCGTGAACGATACTGGATCCTAGGAGGACGTCGCGTAATGCGGTCAGTTATCACAACGTGCGTGAAATGCAAGAGGTATACCACCAAGAAACTTGAAGCAACTACGCCCGCCTTGTCCATCGATCGATTTAGAGAGGCAGTTTGTTTTGAGGTAACAAGTGTAGATGTTGGGGGTCCTTTATACTTGCGAGATGGCAAGAATGCTTGGATATGTCTTTATACGTGCGCGGAAGACCACGCGTTATTTATTCTATACAATGGCACGAATCTTGTGGGCACAGAAAACATATTTCGTCAGTTGGATTGAGAAGAGATAAAGAAGTATAGCGCCGAACAACGAATATGTTGGCGTTTTAGTCCACCGTCAGCTCCTTGGTGGGGAGGTTGGTGGGAACGATTAATAGGTATACTGAAGCAGCTACTACGAAGAGTTTTAGGACGTGCAAGGCTCAACGGCGAACAATTATACAGTTTCATGTGATTGTGAGTCGGTAATTAACTCGCGTCCGTTGACATACGTGTCCAATGAACCAGAAGATTTAGATCCATTAACACCCGCGATGTTTCTGTGCGAACTTCACGAAAGTGGCGTACTCGATTGTGACTTAGCAGACACTCTCGCGTTATACAAACGTTTCCGGTATCTACAGAGGTTACTTGAAGTTTTAAGGAATAGATTTCGGTTTGAATATTTAGGACACTTACGTCAGGTAGTAAACAAGAAAACATCGCATAGTGTGGCCGTGAATGAAATCGTCTTGATAGGAAATGATAACAGTAAAAGGCTAGATTGGCCGCTGGGAAGAGTAGTTGTATTGTTAACGGGCAAGGACAATAAATTGCGGTTAGTGCGAGTCCAAACACAGTATGGGCAAGTGCTGCGTCCAATACAACGCATCTACCCGTTGGAATGTCAGAAAGCGCCAACAGCAGCTGTCCATATCAGTTTTAACGTGCGATTTCTTACGCCTGGTTGGTTGACATTTAAATTTGCATATATATATTTTTGACTAATTCAGTTTTGGCCTTGTAGAAGTTCGTGTCATTTACTCGTGTATTTCCGATTCAGGAAATGGGAAAATTTTTGGGTTTTCCGTTTAGGACATTACTATACGAGTTCTCATAGAACGTGCACGTGTTTTGAGAAATTTTTGAAGGCGTTATAAGACTTGGAAGGTTTTCCAATTTGTATTTTCAATACACGTTTGGGAAGTTTTAGTCATCGTTAGTTTGATGTGATTTCCCGGGAGTTGATCCCAATTTGAGTGCATTGGTTTTATGAGAATCCTTATCCCCAGATAACATCTTCGGTAAGCATTGAAATTCCAAATTTCTCTTTCATTTCTAAAACTATTGAAATTATTTAGGCGGGAATTGGCTGGAGCTAGAATTAGCGAATTTGACAGTCATTTGTGAAACCTCGAAGAGATCCTGTAGGTTCGAGATAGCGGTGTTATCGGCCGTGCAGCGAGAACGAACAAGTGGACATCAGGATAGGAAATTCCAGGTGTGTCAATACTTTAACATTAAATTTTCAAATATAATTTCGATGATACGAGGGGTTCTGAAAAAGTCGTAGTTAATAGCATATAATCAAAATAAAACTTGTACAACTGAATTGATAATCAGACTAAGTAACCCTAATTAGTGAATGGGTAAGCTTCACTGACTTTGTATTTTGTATACAATAATAATAATTTTCGTTGATTTAGGAATTCATTGTTAAATGGTCAACAGTATAATTTAAAATTGTTTTATTGGTTAAAGTTCAGTTAGAACGGGGGAATAGCGCGGAAGTTAATTCTTGATTATTATATAGCCGACACCGTTACCATTATTTAGGTAATTATTTATCTGGGTATTTAATTCGCGAGGCCTTGAGGAATAGAAATACTTAGCGAGAGTAGTCTTGAATGTCATTTGAATAACCTTTTCGCATTATTGCGTTCCCGAGATATTAAAGAATTTATTTTTTTGGGTTATTAATTGTTTACTGGTACTGTTAACCATAATTGTTTTACCATTGATATATACCTATAAACATATCATATTGAAAAAATATTTTTATTCCAATTGGTTGTGTTACGAAGATTTAAGGGTGAATCTTTATATAAATTGAATTTTGGTACTTTATGTTGCGTTTTATTGCGTATTGGGGTAACATAATTTATTTTGGGGACAAATTGAGCAATTACCGAAGCAAGGTAAGTCCGACCTCCAGGAAGGTTCCTGTTTACCTCGTGTTATTTTCAAGGATTAAGGATACTTTAAACAGGTGGCGCCTAGGCTTATCAAACCCCCCCTTTTTCGACTGTAGCTGGTCGAGCCCTTGTCCTTGATACCTGGACCTTGCATCACAAATAATAGGTTCGGTTGTATTGCTTCTATTTTAGAATATTAGAATTGTCGCCGTAGATTCGACTAGGCGTTATACGGTCCAGGGGAAGCTACATCCAAGGCGGAGACTCCAGTTCAAACACCAGCTGCAGTTCCAACATCAGCTGTGGTTTCAACACCAGTCCCAGTGATTGGTAAAACCAAACCAGTTTGCGTTAAAGTGTCGCGTTAAAAGTGCCAATTATGTTTAAACAGTGAATAGCTTAAGAATGTTAAGCATCACGCGTCTTAATTTATGTAAGACCCTAGCTTTTTCTACTACGTAGGTCTCAGGTGGGAGAATGTTGCGAAAGACGTCTGATGTAAATAATAAAAAATATGTAAACTTTAGATTGTAAATTGACATTGTAACCGTGCGCAAGATGTGGCAACACTGGTTTTAGAATACAGTCATGTTTTTTAGTAGTTGAAAAAAAGTCAGACGAAACGCCTAGTGATTGAGGCATCTTGCGTGCAATAACGTTTTTGCTTGGGTCTATTCGTGTGAAAGTGTTTATGGAACTACTTTTAATAAAGAATCAGAGTACGTGATTACTTTGTGGGTAGCATTTAATCGCATACAACACAACACCCATGCTGTATTCTTACTATTGAGATCTCCGATTAGCAATACTATTTCAATAGAATCATGTAACATTATTGTATCATAGTTTGTTGCTATTTTGATAGAAGGCTTGGTTTTCTTGCTGTCCGTAGATACTTTGTTTTCGTATAAATCTTTGGCAACGCTCGAAAATAAGAAATTTTGCTTACCCACTTAAAAACGATTATCGCTGCGCTCACGCCGCGCGGTATCACTACCATGCACTCACGCGGTCGTATTTCGATGAGTATTCGTTAGAATATTCCTTGTAACGAAGTGTCCAGTGCGCGGTCTAAATAAATTTCAAATTAAATTTTGTGCCCGCGTAGTACAGCGAAAAGGCGCGGGTGGCGTGCGCATTCAGGATTTGTACCAGTCTCCCACCTTGTTTCTACCGTCAGTAGGTCCTCCGCCAACATAAAATTATCAGAAACATTCTAGAATAAGAAGTGGAGGTATAAAAGGGGGCCCCAGCTCCGAAACAAGTACTTGAGTCCGAACGAGTCAAGGAAGAACTTCTACCGAGATCCAATCTGGCCGCCGTTGAGAGTACATTTTACCAAAAATCCAATCCCGTTAAAATACCTGTACCAGTTCAAAGTAAATATTTTAATCCCAGTCAACTACAGTTTATTTTGAAAGTCAAGCCCGCCAGTGTAACATGCGTTCGCTCGGTTGTTTAGGGATCATTTTGCCCTTTTAGAATTCGTGCTACGAATTGTTGTCAGCCAAGTGTGGAAATATATCTAGCGTACGTCGCTTTGGGTCATTTTCCCTGTGATGTTTCGTTGGGTATAGGACCAGTCGAAAAGTTTGATCTGAAATAGGAACTTTGGGTCATCACCCTCTTCTTATTACTTACTTAAACTTCAGAAAGGTTATTAAAAGTATAATTCGTTTTCTCAATAGCTTAGGAGTTGTTTTCCCCTTTTCAACGAAGCTAGCGAATTTATACGTAGGGTTTTGTAGCCTTAAGCTTTAAAATTAAAAGAATCCTTCTTTTTTCGAATACTCGAGTCGAACCTTTCACAGATTCTAAGTTAATTCCGTATTTCCTAACCCGTTACAGTTGTACCTACGCAAATTCACTAAGCGAGTGTACGAGCTAAAATACGCTTAATTAATTGCACTCACCTGTTGGCCCCCGTCAATTTGCCCGCACGTGGACGTAGCCGAAATTCCAGGTTAGAATCCCGTAAGTGAACCTCTCTATACGTCAAGACACCAGGAAACTAGCCACAAACCACCCCGAGAACCAGAGCTCACCGCCTTCTCAAAGACCACTTTAAAAATTAACAATCTAGCTGTCAGCTGTTTGTACCGGCGAAGGGTAAAGCGTGCCTTCCAACGAAGTCTTGGCCGCCCGTTTCGACTAGTGCTGATTTTCAATTACCCGTAAATGTAAATTTGACCTACCCGAAATACGGTATAATTATTTTATTACAGGATCACAGCGTGCGAACCTAACCTATCTGATTTCCACGTGCTTTCCGTAAAGTGGTATTAACTCGAGTTTTGGGTTGCCTACCAAGCTGTTCCGCGTTATTTGCAATTTAATGTAATTGTACTAATATAATTCCTTTATTAAGTAATTTCTCCCCTGTTAATGTTTATCTTATTTTCATTCCGTTGTATAGGAAAGTAATGCATTAAGTTTGGTAAGAAAAATATGTTAAAATTTCATATTCCGTTTATTTAATTGTACATAAAGGTTATTAGTTAGTAGTAGTAATAAATGAGGACATTCCATAGTGTGTGTTCATTGGAGATTGTACCTGCATGTTATTAACTGATGCAAGTATAAATAATAAAGTGTTTAATCCACTACCGTTGTATAGTTTATTTAGTTTTCAACAATAACCTGACTCTGAGCTACCCAGAGCACTTCAACCTCCAGATTAAAGGGTTGGACGGTTACATCCTATACAGGGTGGTCCCGAAATAGTTGATCAAACTTTGGGAGCAAGCTTCCCACACTTGGCCTTTCGGCCGCAGTTGCCGCTTTGTCGCGCACTTAAACCTCAGCAATATCAGAATATCCTTACTCGTTGAAACTCAAGCGGCAACAATATTTTAGAGCCATTCGGGTGCTCTGGGTTAAGATCCGCGGTGTGACAGCTGCAGAATCGCCAATCACATTGAAGTACGCTTGAATGTCAAAATATACAACGTCGATTTTTCGAATACATTATCAAATAATTTTTAAATATACAGGGTAACTCGCTACGGCGGAGCACCCTCAAGCTATTCTTTTTTAAATAGACCACCATGTATATTTTTCAATTCCGCGTTAAATTGTTTTTCCAACCACATCCTGGTTATTAATTTTGGTTGAGGCGTTCCTGAGCTTATCTAAAAAATCTGAAAATTTTGATCGGTACAATGTTTAACAAATTAATTCGGTGCGTGAATATTGCGTTCAATTGAATTTGCATATTTCGCAGTTATGCAGCCAAGTGATGTATGTACTAAAACGACACAACCACCAAATATTAATTTTACTATACATGGTGTTTTTTACATCAGTGCAAATTTAAATTATTGCAAAGATCATTTTTCAATTTTTTTTGAAATGAAAAATTATGTATATTATTACATTTTTGAATTGTCAGGTTAATTTTTACTTTTTCATTACAAACCGCTGAATATTTAAAAATATTTTTAATATTTGCGCATTTTGGCACTATATTACTAAGGCCCGGATTTTTAGGTACTAAAAAATCTCAAAATAGGCAAATAGGCACCATGAATTTAGATTATAGGCACTAAATAGGCACTGAACATTTGGAATAGGCAGCGAAATAAGAAATTTAAATGCAGGCACCAAATATTTATATTTAAGAAGAAATTGAAAATGGGTGATACTCGGTTTAAAATAATCCTATTAGAACAATCAGGATATTCGGAAACGTACTATATTTGTACAAACTTCAAAATACTACATAAATAAATAAAAGTTAAACATAACAAATTAGAACTTTTTCTGGTGTAAAACTTCTTCTATTGTCCGTCAAAATTAGTATGTGTGCGCAAAATGACCGCTCCACATCACAGATTAAAATTAAAATTCGGAACATTCCAAATTCCAACTTTATCTGGTGTTACGTCAGAATCACCAGATAAGACTTTACTAATTTGCATTAAATCTGAATACCCTGGATTTTTTAATAAAAGAGCATCTAGTCGTGCAGCAACAATTTTTGCAATTTATCCTGGAGCTGCCTTTAATTGTTCTTGCAATTTTCGAATGTTACTAATATTAGAATATAGTGTTCCCCCCTTTGCTTTTAAGTCTTTTATGGTTGTTAAAATAATTTTAAAATGATCAACTACGTATGCTAAATTCGTCTCAGCAGTGGAACTGCTAAATGCTTCTTGGGCTTTTTTATGCAGTCAGCAGTACTCGAATCGAAACTATCAACGAGGCTTTTAACACCTAGAAAATGTTCATGGTAAAACAGTGCGGCTTCTATGCATGTCCCCCATCTTGTTAGAACAGGCTTTGGTGGTAGTTGGGTATTTGGGCACATTTCTGCATACATTTCTCGTCGAAGAGGAGCGTTTAGAAAAACTTTTTTGTTACCGAAATAATTTTGTTAATGTCAGGGTAGTTCTCGCGGACCGTTTCTGCAACTACATTTGCGGCACCAGCAAGGCATGTGCAATGTAACATAACCGGATAGAAAACATTCATATTCCTTCCAGCTTTTAACATACAGGCAACACCGTCTGTCAAAAGCAATCTTACTTTTCCATGACTTCCTCCTTCGGGCCAAAGAAATCGAAAACAATTGTTAATGAAACGAGACATTGTATTGTTGATTGTTCTCTCCAGGGGTTTACTGCAAAGCAAATGCGATGAATCTGCAGGTTCATTTGAATCTAATTTTCCCACTACCATATTTGCAATTGCCCGCCCATTCGCGTATGTAGTTTCATCCGCAGCAGCCCAAATATTACTAGTACCATAGGCTAATAAATACCTAGACGTCTGGCCAATGTATTCATTTTATGGGTTAGTGTGGGACCTGTTCTAACAACGGCGCCACCGTCGGTCACAATGTCGTAACAATCAGCGCGCTACGTCCTGTCAACATTATGAACTGAGTGAGAACTCAGGTACCTCGGCACGTCTTTTCTCACTGCAAAATTAAAGCTTATAGATAAGGCACGTAGATAAAGATTTCAAATTTCCCAAAGCATTCCATTTCAGGTAAAAAGGTTTTGTTTACATCAGACATGATATTACACATTGTAAATGATGCTAAAGTGTTGGTAGGTATGAAGTACCTCCACGTTTTCTTGGATTAATGCAGTCGGCAAGGTCAACTTTTAATTTACTTTATAATAATTTAAAAATTATTTAAATCGGGACGCCTTAGAAATTTTTTTATTAGTAATACGGAATAAGGGGGGTTTTAATCATAACTCTACTTCCAAATCCATGAGATTTAGACACTTGTTTTGCCCAAATTAAAAACATTTGTGTTAAGTTCTAATTGCGAAGAAGATAAAAGTGATTTTATTTATAACAATTATCACACGCACGTTTTCCAATATAGGTACCTGCATCATGTCGTCTTTTAGAATACGTGAATCTGAACATCTTTATAAAACATCATTAAATCAAAATTAGCAAAACACTTCGCCTGGACTTTCCCATACTTTAAACTGTCCCACAAATCATGTCCAATTTTTTTTCCCTATTCGGATTTTTTTCAAAAGTTACCGTTGTGTTAGACTCTACATACGGCCTTACATATGAATTTTCATAAAAATCTGATACCCCGTTTTTGAATAACGGGGCAGTAAACTCAAAATTTACAAACATTCTTATAAGGCCCCGCAGGCAACCTACTTTAAAAAGTAAAAAACAATTTTGTAGTCAATCGGATTAACGGTTTGTGAGTATTTGGGCGTTAAAGTCGCAATCATCAAAAAATCGTAGCGGCCTTAATTTTGATGCTAGAAAGTTCGGCAAAAAAGCATTCAGTTTTTATTAGGGCCTTCTATAACATCCCGGTTTCAAAATTGTAATTTAAAATTTCATCAAAATCTGACCAGCCGTTTTCAAAAAATATATTCACTTTCAAAAATTATACCAATTTATTTAAGAAGTATATTGCAATT
>JABXWE010011928.1:0-20294 GCA_014611495.1 Limonius californicus | reverse complement strand
TAATTTTCGAAATCGAGATTTTAACGGAAATATCCGTTTTGGGTCTCTAGGAATCCAAAAAAGTGGTTTTTAAAAAATGTCCCTCTGTTATAAAACCACAGCAAACTCAATTTGCAGTCACAATATCACGTATATAGTAGAGAATGAAGTATGCCTGGTTGCATATTAAAAGGAAATTAAGGGGCACCGCAGATATTTGGCGGGACTTCTTACAAGCCTTGTAAGTCTATTCGTTACGAGGCAAGGTTTTAGGATAGCGCTTGAACAACCGTTTTCAGGAAAATAACTCTACTGTTGAATAAAGATGATATGAACAGTTTCCAGTATGGGAAAGTCCAGGGAGGCAGTCGCGTCCACTTATTATTATCAGACACTATAGGTATAGAAAGAAACTTATTTTTTTCAAGAGATTTTTTATTTTAAGAAAATATTCCTTTGTGGAAGTGGTCTGAATGGATAACTATATATATATATTCGGGTTTTATACAGCTTATCACCGTCTTCCCGTACCCTGTCGCCACCTCTCTGTCTGTTCTGCGCATCCTCTTCCATTAACTCTCTTGCTTCCATCGTTTTTCTCATTCCTTCATTCCATGATAATTTCGAGCTTCCTCTTTTCCTTTTTCCCGGAGGGATCCACTTCCACATTCGCATTGGCGATCTATTGTTCATTCGTAAGAGGTATCCGAACCATTTTAGACCTTGCATTTCAATTCTATTAATAACGGTTTCTTCTGCTTGAGTTCTTCTCCTAATTTCCTCATTGGTAATATGGTCTCTTCTTGACACACCGGCGCTTCTTCTGAGATAATCCATTTCGACGCTTATTTTATGCATTGAGCGTCCATACTTCCGATCCATATCACAATACTGATTCTACTAAGGATTTACCTATAATGTTTTTAGCCCACCAAACTGTATTTAAACATCCTATAATCCTTTTACTCTGTTCTGTTCTATTCTTTATCTCGTGTGCTTCCATTCCTTCTTTTGTTATAATCGTTCCCAGGTATTTATATTGAATAACGTGTTTAACCTGTTCATTATCGTTCAGTAAGATCGTAAATTGTGCGTCTGCATTTACCGCTATATATATTCTGTCTTCTTAATGTTGACATTCAGACCCCATTCATCGTAAGCTTTTTGGCAATCTTTTTAGCATGAATTCCAAATCGTATGCATCCTGAGCCACAACGATTTGGTCGTCCGCAAAATGTAAAGTAAATAAGTACTGGTTGTTTATTGGTATACCCATTCCTTGTATCCTCTTCTTCCAGTAACTCAAAGCACGTTCCAGATATATATTGAACAACATTGGTGATAAACTGCATCCTTGGCGTAGTCCTTTTGACGTAACCATCGGTGTTGACAAATATCCATTCTGTTTAATTCTCGCCTTAGTATCTCGATAAAGTTCTTTGATTAAAGCTATAAGGTGGGGATCGACGTCAAAGTGATTAAGTGCATCCCATAGTTTACTTCGCGGCACGGAGTCGTAGGCGTTTTCAAGGTCTATAAAAGCCACATGAGTTTCTTCACCTTTATCTCTTCTCTTCTTCGTTAGCTGTTGGATTATAAACAAATTATCTATACAAAATCTTCCACTTGTAAATCCACTCTGTTCTTCGCTGATTTGGTGTTCTACGGCTTCTTTTAGCTTCTGATTTATAATTTTACCGAAAAGTCTGCTCAGGGTGCTATTAATACTTAATCCCCGATACTTATTAGTACTGCCTCGGTCTCCTTTTTTATGCTATGGTATAATATGGGAGGTTTTCCATTGCTCTGATATTTTTTTGTATCGAATGCAGTTGTTTACTAAACCATGTAATCTGTGATATAGACTTGGGCCTCCACTTTTTATTATTTCTGGATTGATACCACCTGGGCCCGGGGCTCTGACTTTGTATAATTTTATGTAAGTCATTTTCCCTTATACTAATATCATTATTTACTGGTATCTCTGCTATATCTGGGTCATTTGCTTCTTCTATCTGAAATCGTCCTCGTTTTTCCGTCATAAGGTGTTCGTAGTGGGTTATCCATTCGTCTGTTGTAATGTTAATAGCTATCTTTGCATTGTTCCACACCTCTGTCGATTTTGCTCCGCCTAATAGACTATCAATCTCTAGACATTTCCTTTCCAACGACGCGTTCTTTGCTTCTTTAACTTTCTCTTTTACCTCCCTTCGTTGTCCTTTGTATATATTCCATTTTTCTGCCGTTCTATTTGTTAACCAGTTGTCATATGATTGTTTCTTAAGTTATACCGCTTTTTCTACATCTTCATTCAATTTCTCCTAAGGCTTCATAGGCTGCTTGATGAATGGCTTCGACTATATTATAATGTTCTTTTTTTATGTCTTCTTCAATAGGTGTTTTATTTAATAGTATTTCTACTCTTCTTCTATATAATTCTCCGATACTTTCTTCTTGTAACAAATCAAGGTTATATTTTCTAATGTCTTCCTTTTCCATCGTCTTTTCCCGAACGGTTTTGCATATCTTTTCTGAATTTTTTTGTATAATACAATGGGAGTACTTTGGCCATTAGCAAATAATGATCCGAGCCGTAATTGGCTCCTCGTTTGACTTTTTTCATCCAATATTATAAGATCGGTTTTTTGTTCCGTTATTATATAGTCCAATATCGATTTTTGATTCATTGATGGTTTTTCCCATGTAAATCGGTGTATCTGTTTGTGTTCAAAAAAATGCGTTACTGATTTTTAATGCGTATTGTTTCCAGGCGCTAATTACTCTTTCACCGTTGTCGTTTACTCTGTCTTCCCCGAATTGTCCTACGGCCTCATCATTATTTCTCGACCCCACTCTTCCGTTTGAATCTCCAGCTAAAATTAGCCTTTGATATTTCTTAATATCGTCTAACATCTCACTCAGTATTTTATAAAATTCGTCTTTAAGGTCATCTGTTGGGGCATAGCATACTAATATAGCGTATTCGATATTCCTTATCAGTACCACTACTTTTAAATGTCTTTCGGACACGTATTGTATATCATGTATTGTCTTACTATGTTCTTTCTTTAATAGTAACGCCACTCCGGCTTTCGCTCTTTCCCATTTCGGTACTCCTGACCATATGCATACATATTCCTCTATATTTGTGCTACCTTGACCTTTCTTTTTTGTTTCCGTCCTACATAGGATATCTATTTTTAATTGTTTAGATTCCATAACGTATCTCTTTACTCTTATTTGCAACCCCTCTTACGTTCCAAGTATCAATATTCAAACTCCTTTTTCGTCGCTGTTGTTGTTTTCCATTTTGCTAGCCATATTATTCCGAGGCTGGGCGATTAGCTTTTTTGACAAATGCAGGTTTTTACAGGTGTGGAAGAGCAGGCCCGACGTCTCAACTCCCAACCTGGGGGACCAGGGATTTGATTTTGGGGTATCCATCCCCTAGACGTATTGCTCTTCACAGCTACGGAGATCCATCTTCCCCTATTCTCAGTTCTTCCGCCTCTTCTACCGTTGCAGAAACTGTTGTTCACTCTCTTCCGTTTTCTGAGCCGTTGACCTATCTGTAATGCTAGACCGGAGCCCTTACTGGGTGCTATCAGCCGGGCCGGCTGAATCCAGGTTTTTTAACGAGGTTGTTACTCTTCCAAATCCTCACTTTCTCATCCGGGCTTGGGACCGGCAATGGCGGAGTTTGAGTTGAGTAGATAACTGTTTATTATAATACTGGAAACTAAAAATGCTGTTTCTGTATCAATAAAGCAAATTTTACGAAGTTTTGCAGTAATAGCAGCCCTTGTATGACTACAACTTTCAGTGTTTACACATCTTCGTGTGAAGTTTTTTAGGGTTTCTTGGTATAGCATAAAGCTTAATGTCTTCAGGGATATAGGAATAACGGGTTCTGGTCCCCAAAGAGGTTGTTCGGATCCCAGTTTCGCAATCTCATCGGCCTCCTCATTGCCGCAGTTTCCGTCATGTCCTTTCACCCATATAAGGGAAATGATATCGTCGATAGCTTCACGGCCCTGTAGTATCATTCCTGAGATAATTTTGCAACTACCATGGGGTAGTAAAGCGACTCTGCTGTCACTGCAGATACCATTACGTCTTCCACTTGGAACACTTGGAAGACAGTAGCAATATTGCCTAGTGGTATACTGTGACGTAGGTTTAGGTCATCGGAGAAGACTCCGGCACCCGTTCCATACCTTGTTTTAGATCCATCAGTGAAGATGGATATGTCCATATGCTGGGTTGGCTCAGCATTGACATAAACATTGAAGTCTCTATTGAAGGCATATTGTGGAAGGAGGTAGTCTACCATCTAGAAGACAGGTATTGACGACTGCCTCATCCAGGATGTGGTTATGTCTGCCTCCCCAGCTTGCTATGTACCACAGTCCCTTATGGCGCTGCCTCCAAACCGTCCTCACAGCTACTTCCTCCACAAAAAGGTCGAGTGGTGGAAGGTTTAAGCTCACCTCTAAGGCAGTCGTAGGGGTTGAGCGTATAGCACCTGTAGAACTAAAACAGGCAAGTCGTTGTACATGTCCCAGTTTGGTTGCTTCCGTAACTAATCTGACTCTGAGCCATCAGAAAAGTGCTCCATAATATATCATAGGCCTAATCAAGGCAGTACGAGGGGGTATTGATATCTAGTTAGCCTGGAAAGTTTATAGTAAAGAAAAGTGAATATGGTTGCTATGGTTACAACTGTGAAGTTTTATAAATAAGTTGTCAAAGTTTGACATCCATAAGTTGAACGGTGATCAAATTGTGAATTTTTGAAAACAGCATGTCTGAGAAAAAGGTGAAATTTGAATAAATCGAGTTCCGGTAAGCTATTAAGTATTTATTTTTGAAAGGGTTATCGGGCAAAGAAATTTTTGCTGAATATAAAAGAGGAAGATCAGATGTGAAAGATGATCACCGCCTTGGGAGACCAATTTGTGTGACCACTCCGGAAAACATTGATTCTTTCCATGATATGATTTTAGAAAATCGACGTATTGGGATTAAGAATATTGCAGAAGCATTGCACATTTCCTATGTGTGTCATATCATTCATCACGACTTGGGTATGAGAAAGCTTTCCAACAAATGGATTCCAAGATGCTTGAACGTTGATCAGAAGCGCGTTCAATTGACAACGTCAAAGGAAAACTACCGCTGTTTTGCAGAAGACTCCTCAAACTTTTTGGATCGGCTTTTTACTATGGACGGAACGTGGATCCATCACTATAACCCAAAGACTAAAGAGCAATCCAAACAGTGCAAGCATGTTGGTTCTTCACGACAAAAAAATTCCGTGTCCGAAAATCAGCTGGCAAGATCCTTGCTTCAGTTTTCTGGAACAAAGATGGGATAATACTGATAGATTATTTGGAACGGAGTAGAACTATCGCGGTAGCATATTATACTGAGTTGCTAACTAAATTACGTAAGAAAATTGTGGAAAAACGCCACGGAAAACTTGCCAGAGGCGTGCTCTTTTTGCAAGACAACGCTCCTGCTCACAAGTCGTTGATAGCACTGCAAAAAATTGATGAAATTGGTTTTGCATTGGTTGACCACCATTCTCCATGCTCCGGATTTAGCACCGTCAAACTATTATTTGTTCCCAAAACACAAAAAAAACATTTGAACGGTAAAAGATTTTCGACAAAAGACGAAGCAATATGTTCGGTTGAGGAGTGGTTTGCAGACCAAGACAAAGATTTTTATAAATGGCTTATAATTACTTTGCGAACGTTTTGCTAAATGTTTAAGTCTTAAAGGAGATTATGTTGAATAAATAAAATTTTGTTTTGAAATATTGTGGCGTTTTATATGGTAGACTAAGTACTTATCGGCTTTCTCAGTTTTAGCTATCAAATGTTGCTCTCAATTGTTGGATGAATGGTTAGCATGTAAGTGACACCCGTACCTCCCTGAAGTCATGCGAATGCGGTTCCGGGGGGGGGGGNGAGGGCGGTAGTGTGAATGCCAAAATAAATAAATGTCGTTTAACAGTATTTCTTGCATATTCTAAATTTTTAGGAAACATATTATTTAAAAAATGGAGATTGTATAAGCCTAAACATAAAACCTGATATTCTGTTAAAAATATAATTTACCGTATAATTTTTAATTCTGATTCACAACATGTTGATATTAGATCCGCCAAGGCATTAATATGTGAAAGTGTATTATGAATATAAGATTATTAGGATGTATAGGAAGTTATTTTTTGTAATTGTGCCCCTTCACGGCTTTTCATTTATCCAAAACACATCTCTTGTGGTAAAAATGCTTAATTACCCTGCTTTTGTACCCTCTGTTTTAATTGTTCACATCCGAGTTCAAAATAATGCTGACATATCTTTTAACTTTTCATGGCACATAAAGCTAAAGAACGAGTTCTTAAATTAATTAAGAGGCATCCTTAAGGATCTTCCTAAATAATTAAGCTTGAATAAAAAGCGATGGGTATATATATAGCATGTCATTATACGTGCATAGTAATTAAATGTTATTTCACTTCAGTTATCTAATTTTATAGCTCGGAGTTGTTAAGAACAATTAGAATTTTACGTTTAGCTGCCTTCTCGGAAATAATTTTATAATAAAATTAAGGAAATAGGCTCTGTTTTTTACCATCTCGGTAGGTCGTTGGCAACAACGTAGAACTATTCGTCATTAGTTTACTTTTATTCAAACAAAGAATATTATAATCAGCCGATTTTTAGCGTATCCGGTAATTGACGTTCTTTAACTATTAAGGAACGCGATCTTGTCACAACATAAATTTTGACTTGTTTATTAGCGTTGTTATCAGACTGGTTATTATACGCTAATCTTTCATTAGGCAAATGTGTGAGTTTCTCGTGTAATATTTCAGACTTAACGCATTCAATATCGAGAAAATTATCCCCGGTAATCGAATTGGGCCCAAAACGGCATAATAAATTTAGCATAACGTATTAAAAAGGCACGTGATGTTATCGGGTGCCATTTTAATAAAAATAAATACGTTCCTTGCGTAATTAACTTGTTCCATCGTATTTGTACCGGAGGATATTGCTAGTGTGTATGCTGAATTAAAATTTGATCGCTCACAGGTGTTAAAACAGGTGATGATCAATATTCATGGATGCAAATGGCCTTTGTACACGCGCATTTGCATCGCACTGTGCTTGTGTTACAGAATTTTATTAGGTTTTAATTATTTCTAATGCGCATTCCTAAACGGCATTTGTATTCATAACGCGGATTAGCAGCCTTTGAAAATTTTGACCACCCAGGAAAGCGTTTATTTATTTACTAAAAGGTACTTAAAAATTCCAGAAATGAGCTCAAAAATTTCCCTGAATATACTATTATTTAACAGTCTTCCATATGTGAACAACAAAAGTCGATATTTATGCGACGGGATTGGTTAGAAAATGTAATTTGTTTTGAAGAACATACGGGAATTAATACAACAGGTATGCGAAGGATAGGAAAGTAATGTTTTGTTTGTGTTTTCCCTTTAAATTTATTGTTTTCAAGAATCTCATTTATTGTCTACCAAACCTAATTTAAAATTCTTTACATATTTCCTTTCTAAAATGTACGTTGTATTATATATTGGATTTGAGTAGAGAATTATTGGCCTATATAGGTTGCACAAAAAATAGTGTAACAAACTGTGGTAATGCTTGTCAGAACTAGTAAAACATTCCTATAAAAAGTGTTGTTGCACCATACCTACTACGAAAATGCAATTTCAATGCAACTTTGCACATGTATGTTAATTTTCAAGTAGATTTAGATAGTGAATAAAATTGCTATACGATTTATAAAGGATAGTTTTGGCGGAAGTGGGGAGTAGTTTAAATGATAATTAGTCTAATATTCGAAAAGATTTTCAAGTAAAAAAGGTATTCTTGCTCCAAATCGATACATCCAACCATTTTCCAGATATTTAAACTGAAGAGTTTTAGTGCACTTGTCAAGGAAAGATCAACTTCATCCCAATAATTCTATTACAGTTTAATAAATACGGAAATAAAAGGACATTTTAATTATTTATTATGATCAGCTAATTGGAAACACTAAATATATTTAGGCAAAACAATACTTAATTTTCTAATTAGAGATCTATCTGTTTTTAAAATCGTCAAAAAAAGTTTATAACCTATTGCTAAATCTAATAAAGCTCTATTAAGCTACCCTATATGACAATAGGTTGTTTAACCACATATAAATCAAATACGATGTAAATAGTAGTTCCGATATTGGTTTTGGCTTCGAAAAGCTGTCTAGCTTGGTTCCTATGTAGCAAAGCTGCTTATTTTTGTTCATTTTCATCTTCAGAAACGCATAGAGGATACGTTCCAACCTTATTTGTGCATTTTTGAGGTGTAATTTAACAAATATGAGTATAAATGTAATAATTTTGACAGCTATATACTAAAATATAAATTTGTGAATTTAATACTTTTCATTTGAGAAAAATTTGTTTATAGTAATGTCCCTATGTGCGTGAGGAAACTTTGCGTTAATTTTAATTAACATTGAAGATGTTTTTAATAATTTATTTATAATTTAATGTAAAATTCTTTGTCAATTGCCAAATGCTTTATCAGAAATATGACATGTGAGATGTCGATATTTTTGTAAATTTGTAAGGAACACAATGGAAACTTCTTTTTTGTTGTAATATTAGTGATAAGAATTTTATTGGACTTTATAGATTTTCTTAATTAATTTAGTCCATTTTAATGCTTTATTGTGGTTGGTTGTGCCCCTTGGGGACAACATAAAATTTGTTTGATTCCTAGGTAACACGCTAAAAACCGATGAATTTTGTTTTGAAAAACAAGTCCGTTGCTACAAGACCTAGGTAACTCGCTAAAAAAACGATGAATTTTGTTTGAAACATAAGTCAGTTGCTATAAGACCTCCAAGCCGAAAGCACGCTAATTTGCCAGCTCCGCTAAATTTATATTTGGAGTTTATAATTTAGTCTTTGAATTAAAATAAATGTGTTAATTTTTATTTAGGCATTCAAGGTGTTTTCTTCCACTTGCGATCGAGAATTAGTAAAAATCTCTGAAAAATTTCAATTTTATGGAAAAATCGAAAGTTGGCGTCGGTTTCCTCATTTATTTTTATCGATTCTCAGTTGTTAAAGCTGGTCGATAATTTATTTTAACAAGTTGACACAAATGTCAATGTCACTTTTGGAAAATTTGGAATCTACAAGAAATAACTAAATATAATTAAATATAAATATAAAATAAAAGGAAGTGCTTCAAAACAATCGAATAAAAGAATAAATTACAACAAAATACAATAAGGAATTTCACCTCGAAACAATTTGGAGGTTAGGTCCTTAATATTACTCATACAAGTTTTATAAACAATTAATGGTGTATCCTGATTGAAAAGAAGTATTGGAAGCTGAATTTACTTACGTGTGGCCAAGATTTGGATGCAACGAACAACAGTTAACTGCACTAATTTAATTTAACAAACCCTTGAAACACGAGTTCGCAGTTTTTGATGGTGAGAATTCATCACATGTTAAAGGACCGGTCAAAGCTGGATTATTTCAAAATACAGGCAGGAGTGAAGTACATCAAATTTGGCGACCACATAAGCGAATAAATACGGGGGTGTTTCTTTAAAGAAAATATAAACATTTGGAAGGATAAATAAAATAATAATTGTTGTTTTATTATGTTTATATTCAATTATGAAATTGAATAGTAATTTGTGTCATTTAAGGGAAAGCACTAATAATTTTGAAATGAATTTTGCTAACTAATTTCTGTATGATAATTTTCTTAAATTTCCCTATGTTTTCTCTGTGTGTGTCCTTGTTTTGTTACCAGTTACACAAGTTTACACAGTTCGAATCAATTTATGAATTTGCTTATTTTGGATATTCAGCTAGCGGAGGATATTTTGGTTAATATTTTGATATTGTTTCTATGGCGCCCAATATGTAGGTTTAACTATTCACTTTATTTATAGCCCCTTATACAACAATATGTATATATATATTGCTATGTTACACCCTTCAAAATAGCTAAATTCTTATTAATTATCATGCATAGAAGCCATATGTAGCTTTTCCTTATGATAATGGGTCACACACACACACACAAATTTGAAACGAGGCTATTCGTTTTCTTTCGGATGATCCTTCGGGATGTAATAAAGTGGAATTGCAGGTTTTTTCGTGTATCCTCCGGGATTTTTGCCTTGGTTTTCCTTTCTTGATGTTATGTTGCAGCCTTGCAATGATTTTTTCTTGAATTTATGCTGTAATTTCAAAGAACGTTAGGATTTGTTGTTACGATTTGACAGATCAGGTTAAGTTTGTTACTTTTAACACATGTATGTGCTTATTTGAATTGTTTTATGTTGTATAAATGTGTATTGGCATAAGAGGCAACATTACGACGTTTTACCTCTAGCTTTAAAGATGTATTTGATTATTTATTTATAAAATACTTGAAATGTCATCGACGACTTATGAATTTGCTAGAAATATGGATTTTTAATGTTTAGAACTAGTATTTGTTGATGTGTTATGTTACTATTGGTGATGTAGTTGCTTTGTGTCATGTTTTCGTTAACAACAATACTGTATTTGTTTAAATATTTATGCCTTCAGCAAATTTTCTACATTTTTGATGATGCTTATGCATATTTTGGATTTTTATAGTATTCCTAAGGGAAATTTTATGTGTAAAACAGTTGTAGTATGAGTCAGGGCATCTTTTAGTGTATAATTTGTGTGTAACAACTTTGTATTTATTTATTTATTTAGATTTGTTTGGTCTGTGACCTTGAAATTTTCTTATTTGCTTAAATTCTTGTTATTTGTGTGTGTGTACTTGTTTAAAATGAATTTTATATGATGCTAGGGTGTGTGTAGATTAAGTTTGTATATTTGTATGTTTGTTTATTGTTAATATGGGTTTTTGTTATTAGTTTTTAAGTTTGTTTATATTATTGTTTGTTAGGGTTAATTTTGTTATGCACCTTGTGGGATATCAAAATTTTGCATTTTTTATGTAGATTTCAAATCTAATTTTAGTTTTTTCATAACATGGTGCATAAGAAAGTTATTTGAATTATTTAAATTTCATGTAATTTGGTCCATTTTCATACTCACCTCCTATTGGCTGAAATTTTGCGTTAACAAGTTTGATTGTTAGTATTTTGTTTTAGAAGGAAAAGTTTTGTATTGTTTCCATGGAAACGTGCGTTTTTTGTTGCGAGCTTATATAAAGGGAATTTTGTAAAATGAGCGTCACTTCTTAATTATGAGCGTCACTTACCCTTTTACTTTACGACTTGATAATTTCTATTGCTAATTGAACCTGTTACTTGCCATTTACAATTTTATAATTTATCTTCGAATTATTTAACTTCGTAATTGAATTTCTGTGTTGTAACCTGTGTGTGTGTATTGTCATCGTTTATCTCCAGCTACATAAGTTAAATAAATGCTTAATAGAGTACCAGTGCCTTATTTACCTGTGCTTCGTATAATTACAACGACATTTCGAAGTGAATACTTACCCAATTGATTTGGTTCCGACAAGTGCAATATCCGCCTTTATTAAACTATCAAAGTGCTTCATTTTCCTGATAATCTTTTGATTATTAATTGGGAATCAAGGATCCATAATTTCATACAATCAGTTTTATCTTCACTTAACCTAGAAAGTATTTGAACATCATATTTGGAATTACGAGTGCTACAAAGCTAACTATAAAAGGTAAAAGCTATTACTTACCTGTATCCTGCAACATTTGGGAAAGTCCCTATGTTAATTGGGAGGCCTTCAAGTCCGGATTATGGAATTACAAGTGGTTTTGGGATTACAATCGAACAAGATGGAACCGTTGAATGACATTCCGACCAGCAAATTTTGAGGCAGACCAGCGCTGTAGTAATTTCCGCTTGTATAAGAAAAATCCATCCCAAGGTTAGTTAAATATTTGGTGTAAAACTTGTTTAAGATCCTTTTGATGAGTAAATTTAGTTCATTGTGTATTGGTTCATTGATGTACATGCTTCATTTTCCTAAAGATAATTGCAAAGGCGTTTTTATTTCAAATTTAAGCTATTCTGTTACTTTTATTAATTTAAATTTCATTAATAAATTAATTCATTGTTATTCTTTAATTCCCTGTAATATGAGCCTGAACTTGCAAACCCAGTTTATTGCAACCTTTATTTCATTAAACCCTGAGATTTATTTTATCAATTTAATTATCATTTCATTTCAAAATTCATGCAGTTATATTTATTAGAGTCTCAATTTTAATATTTGTTGTGTGTAGGTGATTACATTTTCATATTTAGCACTCATCAATTTATTAATAACTTTACAATTTATGTTTACATTAATAATCTTATTTTGACGAGTGTAACACGCGGCATCTATTTTTGGCGCCCAACGTGGGGCACATGTCACGTCAACGTACACATTCACTCTCACTCTGTTAAATTTTACAAACACCTGTCTCACAGCAATATATACATAAGTTTTTTATTAAATTAATTAATTGTTTGTTAAACCTAGACTATAGGTGTTGTATTCATTTCGAAACACATTTCTGCCCGCTGTTTCCACAAACTACTGACCCTTTCGAATATTTCTTATTCCATCACATTATTATACAATTTGCTCTTGAAGTTGTTGTTCATTATCGGTTTGTTTCGAACGTACTATGCTTTTCAGATGACCCCAGAAGTAAAAGTCTAGGGGATTCAGATCTGGCGATTTTGCAACCCAAACGTTAGGTCTTCCTCGTCCCACCCAACGTCGCCCTAAAACATTATTTAAATGTTGCCTAATTTCTCTGGCAAAGTGAGGAGGGGCATCATCGTGCATAAAATACATGATTTGCCTGTACCGCAAGGATCTTCCAAGAGTCCAGACAACTGATTTAGTATAAAATTTAACATTTAACCTACAATTAATATCGCTACAGAATCTGCAAAGAATTTGAATACTACATATGACAAATGCTTACCGATTTGGCCAAAAGAACAGCCAAATAAGTTTGTCACCCAAAATTCCAGCCCATACATTAACAGAAAAGTGACCTACTTTGTATTACACTGTAAGGATTTTCATAGCCCGATTGATGGGTGTTATGGAAACTTATTAGCCCATTCTTCGTAAATTCAACTTCATCGGTACTAAGAAAATTGGCTAAAATATTTGAGTTTTTTTGAAAATCACCTTCCTCCTCTTATGACTCGTTAATGATTTTATTCTATCACTACATTGCAATTTTCGTATTCGTACTAAATTTTAACACAGATGCCCTTTTATCGACGAATTTATTAAATGTAACTAAAATTGCGATTTCCTTGAGAACTGCACTAAAACTTTTCAGTTCAAATATCTGGTTGGGTGTATCGATTTGAAACGATAGTATCTTTTTTTCCTAAAATTGTCCAATATTTTCGAATATTGGACTAATATTAAAAAAGTGTAGAAAATAAAGAAGTCATCATGAAAACCACCTCCCAATTCGCATCAAAACTAACTCTTATGAGTCGCATAACAATATTATTCTGACACCATATAATTCTACGTAAGATTTAACAAAAATGTGCAAAGTTTTATTAGAATTCCATTTTCGCAGCAGCTGCGGTGAAACGAAATTTTTTTAATTTACTCTTTGAAAGTTCGTATCTCCCTTAAAATACATTTTATAAGAACCATTTTTTCTTATTTTGATTAGTCGTAGAAGTATGGTAGACTATTTTTAAACCCTGTATATCTTATAATTAGAAAATTTAAATCGGTTAAGCTGATTCTCTTATATAAGGTCCTAAGAAAAAACATATTTAGGCGACCTACAAGTTCTGTTGAAACTATTAGCTTATAATGTAGTTCTCGTCAAATGTCACTTAATTGGTTTGACCGATGAGTGATTCAGTTGCACAGAATAAAACAAATAGTCTGCATTTATGACACGCTTTAGTTCGGTAATAATGTAAATAGACCCTGGGGGACTGACGAGCTGTTGGTAATCATAGGAGAAAGCACGCAAAGGCCATTGGATATGTCAAATGCCATTTGATTAAAACATGGAAACGTCCATCGCTAGGTCTCTTTCTTAGACAATGTAAGCGTTGTCAGGATACCTGCAGAACTTCTCCACACAAAAGTACCTCACTTCTGAGGACACGGAGTTCTTTAAAGACGAACCAGCGGTTGGGCACAGACTGAGTCTGATGAATGAAGTACGGACTTTGGAAAACCTGTATTAGAAATGTAGTAGCTGTCTGGATCTGCAAGTGCAAGTATGGAGTATATATATAGCGAATAGTTCTACCGTCGAGAACAAGAAATTTCTCATCTTATATCGTCTCTCCTGCAAGAATCGAGACAAGTCTCTCTCTAATTCTCGTCTCGCGTTCTTGAAACGAATCGAGAAATAACACTAACAGAAACGAGAATTTCTCGGCGAGACCCCTGGCTGTTTGGAGACTTTAATGCAGTTCTTAATAGAAGCTAAGTTTATACTATAAAATAGAACATTTCACACCAAACAGCATTTTAATGTCATGTAATCATATTATTATCGGGACGTTCCTTTTTGATACCTACTCACCAGTATGATATACAAACTCTAAGTTATTCAACCTTTTGAAATGAACTTTGTGTCATTCGTAGTATTTTATGGGCATTTAAATAATTAATTTAGAAAATGTAGATAGGCTACCTAAATAATATGGATCAAGGGATATACTACTTATTGTATGCATAGTGTGGTACCTTGAAATGTTTTATCCTTTTAACGTTTGAAAGGTTTATCATCCCATAAGGGTGATTAAATGTGATTCTTTCTACAGAAAGGAAAAAGCCACTACCTAGGATATCCGCTACTGTTTAACCTTCAACGCCAGGCTTTCTTCGTATACTTCTTGTTCTTCTTGGTACTGTCTCCTATTGGAGGCTGGCGACAACAATTTCAAAATCTTCTCTACTTTCCGCGGGACCTGGACAATATGCCGAATGCCCAAAACGCCGAATCTATATTTTGAATATCCATACATCGACGAGGCCCATAATGCCGACTGCTGTTCTAAGACCATTTCGTCGACTAAAAGGCCAAAACGTCGACCAGTGGTAACCGACACCATAGAGATTGATAACTTAGCGTCGAAGACGAAAACGGCCGAACGTTGCGTGTCCATAACATTACTGTTTCGTAATGAACACTTATCAAATCCGAAACGAGATTATGACCAAAACATCAACCATGCTCAAAACGTCGAATTGTCGTAAAGAACACTTTGCCGACTACGACCATAATGCCGAAATAAGATCAGCACCAAAACGCCGACAGAAGAATGTGACTAAAACGCCTAACTCTTTTAACGGGCACTTAGTCGTCCGCAGCCAAAACGGCAATATACGTACTGTGTATATTTTAATAATGTGCATTAAAATTCTAGCTGTCTGGTAGAATAGAAAAAAATAGTAATACGTTTTTAGTTTCAAATATACCTGAGTGACGCGCTACTGTTTAGATGTGGGAAATAACAACTAATTTGTTAGTTTAAAATAATTAGTTTTTTATTCTTTTCGGTAAGCACTTGCAGGCTAGTGTACATGTATAAAGAAGCACGTCACCGGGACATCCGAAATATAGTGTCGGCGTTTTGGATATTCGGTGAATTATCGTAGACCCTTTTCTGCTACTCTGAGTTGTTGAGTGTTCAAGCTTTTCCAGTTTTTGATATTTCTTAGCAAAGACATGCGTTTTCTTCCTACGCCTTTCTCTTCTTTTTTTTGTTTTTCATTATGAGCTGAAATAACTATTTTAACGTAACATGTGGCCAACGTAAGCTGTTTTTCTTCTCTTTATGTCAGCTAATATCTCTTTATTTCTTTGGAAACGTTGTAGTATTTCGTTGTTGGTGATGTGGTCCGTCCATGATATTTTTAACGTCCTCCGCGTCAACCACATCTCAAATACTTCTAATCTTTTCACTGAGTTTATTTTTAGTTTTCAGGTTTCTGTTACATATAGTACCACCATTTGAATTATCTCAACTACTTACGGAATTTTCACAGCACATTCTTCACTCTCTTTTTAACATGTCGAATTTTGGTCAAATGACTAAAATTATTATATATAATTACAAATGACTAATGTTTTGTAATATACATACGAATGTGCAAGTTCTCATCAAGATTATAGTCTTGCTAGTCTAGTCTAGTCTAGCTTTCAAGTTTAAGACAACTAACTACTTGTTTTATTAACTACTAACTCTAACGGGATTGGATGTGTTAAACTATTTAATGCAGCTGAAATAGGAGGTGTGTTCCATGGAAACCCATTTTTGCTTTATAAGAAATCTAATCAACAATTTAATTACAAACAATTACCGTCACAGTTACGGCACCTATCTCATTGTTTTACTAACCAACGTATACCGTGCTCATAGAATTCTTGTGGCTGCTGATTGAAGAAGTCTTCCACAGCTATCTGTACTTCTGCGTCAGACTCAAAATTCCGACCTTTTACCGCCTTTTTCAACCGTCCAAAAATATGAAAATCGCAAGGCGATAGGTCCGGACTCTAAAACCCTGCATTCATTTCTTTCGTTGAATATTTTCTTTTACCACATTAGCAACACGAGGCCTAGCACTGTCGTGTAGCAAAATGACATCACGCGTGAGTTTTCCTAGACGACGTTTTCCCCTTATTGCTTGTTCAAAGTTTCATTGTATACATTTGCATTGACATTTACTCCAGGTTCCTTAAACTCTATGAACTAGGGTCCTTCATGGTCGAAAAGAAAATGTTAACATCACCTTGCCTGCAGAATGTTCTGCTTTTAAACTTCTTTGGTGGTAGTGAGCTTGAATGTTTCCACGGCATCGACGATAACTGACTGGATAGCTCGTAGTAATGGCACCAAGATTCGTTACCAGCAACTATTGACAGAAGAAAGTCATTACCAGTTAGCCTATAGTCTGTTAGGTGTTGCAGAGTTAAGCCCATTCGCAAGCATTTTTGTTCATTAGACACGAGACGAGGAATCCATTACGAACAAGCTTTGCTGTAACACATATTACGAACAATACTATGGACGGATCCTACACTCGCACCAACAATTTCTGAAAATTCTCTAATTGAAATTCGACGATTTTTTCTAATAAGGCCACACATGCCATATTGTTTGTTAATGCAGTACACCGTGCACCTGGTCGCGGCTCATCCATAGTCCCCCCTTTTCCATTCTTAAATTTTCGGTACCATTCCTTCACAGTTAGGTACGCAATACATGCATTTCCATACAGTGCTTGCATTCGCGTATGAATCTGCAATGGCTGCACACCCTCAGCGCATAAAAATTGTAGTACCGCACGCTGATCAAACTTGGGCGGATTTTCAACTACAAACGCCATTTCAAAATCGAAGTTTTAAAAGTCAGAATCTAATTCAAACGCCAGAAACATATTAATGTGTTGCTTACAAACACTACTAACATTAACAAACGTCATTTGAATTATTGCATTTGTTTTCAAGGCTAAGTTGATCAAAGATGGGTTTCAGTTGAACAAGCGTCGTAGTTCATCTGCCAATGGACTGGAAAATGGGAGCACAACACTGACTGCAGTTTAGCACTTTTCAAATTTCTAAATCTTCATCCGATATATTAATAGAGCCTAAATCTACTTAAAGCATCTGCTTCTGTAATGGTGTAAAAAAGCGGAGACGATGTAATATTCTGAACATTTTTCATTGTTATATGTCCCGGGTTGCGCACATTCGTCGCCCGTTCACGTACGATCAGGAAAGTTAAGACAGCGTCAGTAGTTGGATGGGTGACCCGAAGGTTGCGTTAACGCGGCGCCTCTCTCCCACGAGGATTGATCAGTATGGGAGAGTAGATCAACAACCCCCCCTTATGGGGGAGGCCCATGCCCAACAATGGGATACTGCGGGCTAATAAAAAAAAATATATGTAGAAGACTAGTACAAATAAACATCCGTTGCAATATACGCAATCGTTGTAAAATTGCAAGGCAAACGATTTCTTTAAATAATTACCAATCACAAACACAATAATTACTTGTAAAAAATACTGACTTAAGATAACATCTAAAACTAGTACAGTAACTTAAAGAATTTTCCTACTATTTCAAAGCAACCAGAAACTGCGTTTCTTCAATAATTTTCAGAAAATGTATTACGTATATCCGAAACTTAAAGAAATTGTTGCACATCCTCCAAAGCTTATAGCCACGTGATCAGCATTGTAATTTAAACGTTCTAGAAATGTGTTAAATTTTTATCAAGAAATAAATCAGAAACAGAAAACTTAAATTATAATTGACAAGAGAGAAGCATTGTCTTATAATGCCTAGCTCTATCCGTCTTACTATCAACATAACAGAACTTCCCGCAGAGTAAATAATTAAGTACGCTATAATTAGTTCAAGTGTTAGATTTCTTCGTTATAAGGAGTTGCGATATAAAATTCACATAAACGTCAAGATAGCTCCAAGCTATAATTTAAACTGAGTTTGTCGATTTGGTAAGGATCTCATGATGAGTTAGAGCATAACATTTTAAGATTATTGGAAAATAATACAGAAACACCGTTTCTAGTAGTCTTGTGGATTAACTTGAAATTTAGCGCATTTTCGCCAGTTTCACAAGAATACTATTTAATATTAGACAATCTTATTGTAGTACTTAATTAAAGTTAGAGTAACATTCACACGTTAAAACGTTTAGTATTCCATTATTTTAATGTTTGTCTAAGATAAGAAGAGCCCCTCTGGGCTGAACATAATTCTATCCAATAGTAACATATCATAAATTTTTAGAAAGAAATCTTATTGTTGTTAACAGTTTCTTGAAAAGTTTGCATACACATTTCAGAGATGCAAGGAAAATAGTAACACCTGCCTTGTTCTAAACAATAAAAAATGTATGTTGTAATATTCCAGTAGTTTACGGTAGGTATTCTGTAGTATAGCTATTACTATTAACTATACTACAGAATATTATACTATAGTATACCGTACCGATGACCTTTGACAACTGACATTTAAAAAAAAATTTGTAAATTCCAAGATTGTGATGACTGACAACTATATAAGGCAACTAAATATCTCTAGAATTTGTGAAACAAAAATTGCAAAAAGAAATATAACATTAATATGAAGGAACTTTATTTTTACGAGGCTTGATCAACTGAAACCCATCTTTGATCAACTTAGCCTTGAAAACAAATGCAATAATACAAATGACGTTTGTTAATGATAGTAGTGTTTGTAAGCAACACATTACTATGTTTCTGGCGTTTGAAATTAATTCTGACTTTTAAATCTTCGATTCTGAAATGGCGTTTGTTGTTGACAATCCGTTCATGTACGACGATTATTTACATACTTTGCTATTTGCAGATGATCAGGTCGTCATAGCACAAGACCAGGAAGATATTGAATATATGATGAGAAAATTACATGAAACTTATGAAAAATAGGGTCTGCAAATTAACTACGACAAAACCAAGTATCTGGTAATAGGGGATGACCCGACTGACCTAGTTTTACCAACTGGAACAATAAAAGGGTGCAATGATTATAAATACCTGGGAGTAACTACAGCTAATAAAACAAATACTCAGAGGAAATAGACATGAAGATAAGACAAGGCAAGCAAGCAATACAAAAACTAAATTCCATATTCTGGTCGAAAACAATAAAAACGCAAACAAAACGAAGGATATACAAGTCAGTTGTAGAAAGTATCCTGATTTATGGATCAGAAGTCTGGGAATTGACAAAGCCTAACAGCATGCGAATAAATACCGTTGAAATGGATGCAATGAGAAGAAGCTGCAGAATATCCCGAGAATAACACGTTACAAATGATGAAATCGAACTAGAATGCGAGTGGGGGTGACAGTGCTAGACACCATTGAATCAAGGCAACTATTATGGTACAGCCATATGAGAAGAATACGCCCTGAAAGGTGGCCGAAACGAATTTGGGTATGGGTTCCTAGGAGACGGAGAAGAACAGGCCGCCTATACAATGGCAAGATGGAATTAGAGAAGTCATGATTAAGCGCAATCTAGAAGCAAATGACATGCAAGATAAAAAGGAATGGCGCATAGGATGCGAGAACCGGCAAACGCAAGCTGGAGCAAACTCGTTTATATATACATAAAGGAGGGGACTATGGATGAGCCGTGTCCAGATGCACGGCGTAATGGATTAACAGAAAACAATATGACATGTGTAGAAGGCCTTATTAGAGAAAA
>JABXWE010011927.1:0-27617 GCA_014611495.1 Limonius californicus | reverse complement strand
CACTTTTTTCGTGATTACAATTTTGAAACTTTTATATAACGATAACGATAGAGGGTCATAAGACAAATCTGCTAGTTTTTTGCCGAACTCGCTAGCTTTAAAATGAAGGGCGCTATGATTTTTTGAAAATTTTGAGTTTAACGCCCAATTACTCGAAAACGGATGAATCGATTCAAATGATTTTATTTTCTGAATAGTATATGAAGGGTAAATTGAGGTGATATAAAAAGTTTTTTGAAAAATTATAAGGGGCCTAAATTACGAATTTTCAAAATTTTGGAAATTTTCAAAAAATTATTTCTCAAAAACTGCTCCAAGGAATTTTTTTAAACTTCATATGTCGACAGACCTCGCAAGGGGCTATCGATATATTTTTTGAAGAACTCCGTAACTTTCCTGTGGCGCCCTCTACGAAGCTTGGAAGTTTGAAACTTCAAACTCCTTTAATTAATAAACGAAACAAGATAGGAAGCTGGGGTTTTCACTGAGTCGCTCAGTACGTAATGGACAATATGAATATGCAAAGAAATATTACACTCGTGGATATATTTAAGCGCACCGGCCCCCTCCCCCCTCTTTTTTAGAAAAATATTTTTTTTATTCTAACGGTTGTTATTTGTTTGCGCCAAAGAATCTTTTTCCGCGAAAATAAAAAAATCGATTTTTTTGCCCTACAAAATATAATTTCCAGGGACTTTTACCTCGGTAGCAATAGCGATCGGTACTAGTTAGACCGCGCGACGGCCTAGCGGTACGGCAGCCCTGCGCACTTTGGTTCAGAACCATTGCCATACTGTCGCGCTACATTCATTTCTTTAACCGGTATTACAACAACAAGTTATAAATTATTTATCAAAATTTTGTATTTAATACTTAATTTTCGAAATCGAGATTTTAACGGAAATATCCGTTTTGGGTCTCTAGGAATCCAAAAAAGTGGTTTTAAAAAAATGTCTGTCTGTTATAAAATCACAGCAAACTCAATTTGCAGTCACAATATCACGTATATAGTAGAGAATGAAGTATGCCTGGTTGCATATTAAAAGGAAATTAAGGGGCACCGCAGATATTTGGCGGGACTTCTTACAAGCCTTGTAAGTCTATTCGTTACGAGGCAAGGTTTTAGGATAGCACTTGAACAACCGTTTTGAGGAAAATAACTCTACTGTTGAATAAAGATGATATGAACAGTTTCCAGTATGGGAAAGTCCAGGGAGGCAGTCGCGTCCACTTTTTTTCTTTGGGGGTTACGTCAATTCAAGTGCTGAAGAACGAAATTGAAGAAGAAATAATCTTGTGAAATGCTAACGAAAATTTACTTCAGCACGTTATGTTAAATTTCAAAAACAGAATTCAGCCTTTCCTAGAAGCGGGTGGTGAACATCTTACTAGATGTGATATGTTGGTTGTTTAATATAGTTTCAATTTCTTCCAACTTTGGTTTACATACTTTACTCGTCCCTCTACAGCATGCTAAGTATGAAAAACCCGTTCAATCCAATTGCCGGACCCTGATAAGAAGTACATAAGCCTACATTTATTTAACTTTGAAAGTATTTATAGTTACCGTCTAATTCACAAGCAACAAATTTGATAGCATATTTTGTTATATTCCCATAGATTGTAGAGCGGCAATGAGTAATTTGGTGCAACAAATCTAAAGAGCAGCATATGCAAGCATACAAAATCATCTGGTATTATTTTACATGAAATGTTCAGAACAGTAACGATAGCATTCTAAGAAATATCAATCACTTATGTTCTTAAAAACATGCTTTTGAAAGAACCTTTATTGTTTTACTACAAAGATTTAGTTTCGTTTGCTCTTTTGTCCTACTTAACATTTGACGAACAAATGCTCGAAACAGAAAGCCGCAACCGTTCCTCTAGAAAAAGCTACAAAGCATTTCAAGATTTGAACAGTCTTTATTGTGCTTGGACCCTCATTTACTTCGCAGTGCCATTTTACTGTTGGTCGTTTAAATACAACATACACTTTCACCCTCTACATAAATTCTGCACCACTTTTATGAGCAACACAAGTGTTTCCACTTTGTAGAGCCTGTTAGATAATAATTTTATTGTGTGCGTTATTTATTTCCAGAAGATTGTTTCAAAAGTAACCCCCTCGGCCACTTCGGTTTGATCTAAAAAGATTTGCATGAAAAATTTCGCAGTGTATAGGCCCAGTCAGATATGGAAATGAAAAATGCCGTCTTGTAACTCCCAGCACAAAAAAAACACGAACATTAGTGCTAACACAAATACAGCTACAGTGTAATTCTTCCCTTCTATGAATGCAGAAAAAAGTAGAGTGCTCACTTCAAGGACGTATCCTTGGAATTCCTCAAAAATTTCTGAATTATTTAAACCGTGTTACTCCCATTTCGTGACCCCTAATACAGTGAAATAAGTAAATCTTGGCGGTATACCTTCCCTTCGCCAATTCAGACCTCACAGGAGAGACTTCTCGGTTGCAGCATCAAATTTCGCTTCAGAGGATCGACTAAATTGTTTGTGGCTGGCAGAAATGTTCGTCACAAATCCCGATAAGCGAGAGAAATAGAATTACTTGTATGGGGCCTGAATACGTTCGTTTCGTCCTGAAAACGAATCCGAGTCTTTTCTGGATTTTCAAAGAAAACTAATTGCTGACTTCCAGAGACTTTCGGAACTCGGAAATTAGCAACAAGTTAATAGAATTAGAGAGAATTAGTGAGCAAGCTCCAGCAAATAAAAGAGCAATTTTAAACCAAATTTAAGAGTTGGCGCACCCCGCATGTTAGATGAATTTCGGGCCCTACGCCCGGGGAAACCCTCCAGGTAACGAATCCAATAAAACTTACGCGTTTAAGGGAAGGTTTCGGGAAATTTACTTTACATGTTGACTGTTGGAAGAACAGGAATTCATTGGCAAACTAACGATAGCGTTCGTCAATGTACTTAATGAATCAAAATACATAACAAAACTTCAACAAGGCGCATTATTTGTCAGGCACGTCTACTAAATAATTCACTTCTTCGGTACATAAAGCCTTTATTTACTTTAAACTAATTAAATTTCTTAAAAAAAAACTTCGTTCCTCGCTATTGGTTTAAATAACCACCAATGTAATTTACTAAACACAAGTTAGATAATCAAAGAAAGTCGCTAATTAACAAAAACGATCTGATAACGCATGGTAACATTAAGAAACCATACTTTAGTTACGCTCAAGCATGCAGTGTGTTTTATGAAAGAATCCAAGTCTGCTGTTGTTATATTTATTTTATTTTCTGCTACCTCTACTAAATTTTAGAACCGTATATTACTAAATGGGAGTGTGTTTCAAGTATTTAATAACTAATTTCATATAGTACAGTTATTCTACAGCGATCACGTTGTTTGTTTTTAATTGCCCATAGTTTCTTTTCCTATGTATAGAACCTTTACATTTACCCACACCTTTACCACGATTATACAGGGTGTTAATGAATACGATTAAATATTTATAAGCTATACAGGGGATTCAAAATAGACTAACTTATAATAAGAAAATCATATCGGGAAACGCACCGTTTTCGATCTACAGGTAACAATAGTTAACTACCTGAATGTTTATTTATTTGGACCGTACCTTTTTCTACATCGTCTCACCGACCCC
The DNA here is from genome assembly GCA_014611495.1 of Limonius californicus. Classification (NCBI taxonomy): domain Eukaryota; kingdom Metazoa; phylum Arthropoda; class Insecta; order Coleoptera; family Elateridae; genus Limonius; species Limonius californicus. The sequence goes on along the minus strand of JABXWE010011927.1, from coordinate 23,973 downwards.
ATTTACTTGACCTTCTTACAAGAAGTATTATCAGAACTGTTAGAAGAAATACGTTGGGATTCGTCAACAGATGTGGCTGCTACATAATGGTGCGCGATTACACTTTACGCTTGCCATCCGAAACTACATTAACCAAGTATTCGGCTATAGCATTGGAGTGACCGAGAGGTACTAATAGTGTGGCCGCCAAACTCTCCGGACCTAATTCCCGTGGATTATTCTTTATGGGGCCATATGAAAAATCTGGTTTACGAGACGCCTGTCAAGTCTGAATAGGATCTGCTAGCACGTATTCTGGCTGCAGCGCAAGAAGGCCAAACAACGCCCGGCATTGTTGAAAATACCAAAATGTGCTTTGGAGATACAAAGCTTGCATGGAAATTGGTGATCGTTATTTTCAGCAATTATTGCAGTATTTGACAAATAAATAAAGTTACTATAAGCAGTTGACTGTTGTGAGCATTATTAGTAAGCTCAGTCTTAGCTCGAAAACGGTGCGTTTCCGGATATGAGTTTCTTACTATAAGTTGATCTATTTTAAATCTTCTGTATACCCTATAAGTGTTTAACACATATTTTAAAAATATTAGAAAAACAATAGAATAAAAAATATCTTCCATATCCCCAACTACAAGACATAAAAGACTTCTAGCATGCTAGCAAATTAGTAATTATCAATCTGTAGAGGAGTCTGTACTATTTAATAATATCATGATCATCATCATGAACAGTCGTTTTGGTACCACTGCTGGTCATCGGCCTCTTCTCTGCTACGTGTTTCTCCTCAGCGCTATATACAGGGTATTAATTTAAACGTTATCGTTTCTGCGTTATTGATTTATTTATGTGCATACAGTTCTGACTGTTTCGACTTTAAATTTGGTTTGTCAGTTTAACCATATCTCGACCTACTACACAGGGTGATTGCTATCCGCCAATTGCGTAATTTTTCGTATTGTTTGAATAGAATACCCTGTGTATTGAAAACACCCCCATTATTATTTCACAATTTAAAAGTCCATGGCATTAATATAAAGTTAATAGTTAATACAATATTAGGGAGTTTATTGGTCATTGACCACAATTTTCATGTAATACCAGCTGCCTTTCTACTTATAAATGCCTTACATGTGTAGTAGCAATAGTATTAAGATCTCTTAAAAATACTGTGCTATACTCAAGGAGTGTCTTCATAGAGTGCTTCTAATATATCTCCACTTTTTGATTTTCAACTAGATGTTTACCACTAAGCATTATACCGAAATAACTTTAAGCTCACCTGTATATTATAGCTTCATAACTGTTGTAATGTGATTTCAATTACTTGCATACACATTTATGTTGCAAGTAGTGACGTCATTATACTCAGCAAATTCAAAGTACATTAGACTATTAATTTGGGCAATGTGGAATAAGTAATACGCTTGATAAGGGAAATTGACTAATAACCAGGTCATCGCTTATGGGCGCAAAAGGGAATCTATAAAAGGCCACTTAAGATTGAATTAGCCAATGGTGAATAGTAAATAGTGGAATGGTAGATAGTGAATAGTTGGCAGTTGTTGGTGGGTGTTTGATAGAAGAGAGTGTTCCCAACAAGGTAACAAACCTAGCAATGGCGCTGTACCTGTCTGTATTATTGCAAGTAGTTTAGTATAATATTTTATAGTAAGTTGTCATAGTCTTGCAGTACAAAGTAGTTAATAAATCCAATCATTTTATATAAGGGTAATTGTTTCTCTGCTGATCCCGGCGATAAGGACAAGGGGCTCGTTATCAGTTACACCCATAGGCGTAACAATATTTTTGTTAATTACGTATTGGTAGGAATGCTTTTAATCTGGAAAAGTGAAAGGACATTTGAATCATTCCGCGAAAACTTCTTGAACACATTACAAAGCCTTTTAGTCAGTCAGTGACAGCCTCTTTTACCCATTGCTGGGCATCGGCCTCTTCTCTGCCACGTGTTTCTCCTCAGCGCTAAGGTAGAAACACGGGAGACCTACAGTTTAAAGTCGAATCCGAACGACAGATTTTCCAGCGAAGGTTTTTACCATTAAGATTCCACGGTTGCAAACCGGATTGGGTAATTGTGTGCGGTGGGTTGCAGACAAGATTTTTATAAATCTGCATAGTACTGCTTAGGTTTCGAACCCAATACTGAATCGACGTTTTACTCAGAAAGCGAGCGCTCTACCAGCTGAGCTACCACCACACCAAGCCTTTATATAACTATTATTGGTTTTATACAAAAATCCCATTTGTAAGTAGTAAAACAGCAAGATTTAAATCAAAATTAGAAAAATCGTCTAACTTACCACAAAACTTTCTAGAAATGTATTAATTATAAACTTTTGAAATCGTATACAGTGCAACTTCGGTTATCGAACGACTTCTTAGTAAAAATGAAGTCTAATGTAAGCTCGGATATCAAACACGTGTTCCGTTTTTACTCAGTTGCCGAACGTAATAGTTAGTTCTCGACCAACCGAGACAAGGGACGATACTCCTAGCGCACTAACCCCAACAAATAAATAAAAAGCATGCTCATAAGAATGTTCAATGTCAATACCATGACGCACTACCGACAAGTGTTAAAACGTAGGCAAAAAAACCTCATTTGGGCAAGTTCTAAGTGAGGTAGCAGAGAGAAAAGACCTCCGAAGACTTCCCTTCCAATCTATAACATCTGTCCATCCATACTGTCCACCTACAGTAAGCAATTAGCTCTCCACAGTACAAGTGAAGTTTTAAATTGTTATTTAAATTTAAGGTCTGGAAGGGATTAAACTAATTTGCAAACTTTCTTAAGAGAAAAATAGATTTGGTTCTTGAAAGACTCGGTTCTCGAACAACTATCGGGAATGGTTTAAGTTCGAGCAGGGAAGGTCCGCTGTATACAGTTTCCTTTTAAAAATTGTAGAATATACACAATCTGCACGTATAATTCTGTGGAGTACGCCGAGTAATATTTCAAGTGACCGAGTGACTTTGAAGACCAAACATGATTAAGCTTTTCCATCAAATTAGAACTAATTAACCTCATTAGATACAGATGGGCAAAGTGACAACTTTGGTGAACATTTTATACCTAAAATTGAGCCAAATCAAACATAAATTGTAATACTGTGCTGGGTGTCCTATTAAAAAAAGTAAGTTTAACCTTTAACAGCGTCGTGGGTAAAGTGTAACATAACTGGCGTGGCGGTGCCACTGTGACCCCAAATTTTGCAAATTATTTATAACTAATTCTGTCCAACAAATTTTTATTTCTTTGTTTCTACATCTTGACTATACCTCTGTAAAATAGGTTACTATATGTGTTTTAATGAATGAATACGTTTTTATATAAACAAATATTTCAAAGTCGAAGGAATTTAAATATTTTTGTTAAGAACATTAGTGATCCATAAATATATATTTACTGAGGCAGTTACCATATTGTTGAACATATTTCCTTAACTTTTAATAAAAAAATATTTGAAATTCTAAAAAACTACAACATATGAAAATTTAGTTTTTGAAGTATTCATTACAGTCTTTACATACGAACGCTCTGCAGTCCTGGCACATAGATCGCTCACACATGTCATCTATTAGTTTTGTTTTCTTGTCGTTTTTTCTTGGACAGATTCGACATTGCTCTCTTTTATTTTCATAATTCGGAACCTCGTCTGGCAGAGGTGTTTTCAAAATTCTAGCAATTGCTTGCCGCAACTGGCGAGGTAGACGATGGTTCAATAATCGTGCTTTCATGTATGGTTCTATTAATTGCTTGGCATGTCCTTCATAAATGTTAATCTTGAAGTGCTTGGATTGTCTTTGTAGTTTCCGTATAATATATGCGCGTTTACAGCAGCTATATCCAATATAGTAAAGAATATTGCCATAGGCCGGCGTCTTGTTCCTGTGCTTGTTTGATATGTTTCACATTTTTTATCTGTAGTATCAATTCCTCCTTTTGTGTTGTTGTAGAATGCGATTATTTCAAGCTTCATCTTGATTAGCTTGATGGTGCATGGATGATATGAGGATGACTGCTTTCCCTTTCTTGGGTGTATATGAAACCACGGTGTACCCTTGGCGAAGCCATAAATAGCTGATTTTTCTAGCGTTTTCCTGTTTGGCAGAAATTCGGGCGGTATTTCTCTCTTATTTTTGTAATGTTCCCACATATGTTAAGCCTCTTTGTTTTAATTCGTCCCATAACTTAAATGGAACTAAACCAGTTATTGGCCGTAATGTTTCTGTTAGAACGTTGTATAGGTTTTACAAGTTCTAAAAGCGACTGCGTAGGTGTCATAAGTTTCTTTTCATTATCAGATAGTAAGCGACCGTCGCTGCTTTTCCCGATGTAAATGTAGGCATTATAACAATAACTGGTCCGAGCATCACACAGAACCATAATTCTCAATCCATATTTGTTAGGTTTGTCGGCCATCAACATTCTGAAACGGCACTTTTCTCTAAACCCCACCAACATTTCATTGCATGCATGCTAGTTCGCCAATACTGTAACACTTCTGTGAATTTTCTACTAATTTCAGAAAAATGCTAATATAGCTGCTGTATGGTCACTTTCCTTTTTTTCCACTCGATCGTCTGCATTATCAAATCGCAAACATGCTAACAGAATCAGCGCTCTCTTCAAAGATGTTATACATCTAAACACATCTCTGCCTGTTTCTTATGTAGAAGGTAGGGACTCCAAGTCTTCATGATTACTCTGGAAAATAGCGGAGTAATACAGTACACCTAAGAATGCTCGAAATTCTGCGGTGTCTCTCTAAATTCGTTCTGTTCTTGTTCAACAAATTCTCTTTTACAGCTGCTATTTTTTTATTTGTATGAAGTCCTTGTCTCACACCAAAAGCGATGGGCCTCTAAGACCTATGGAAGCTTCATAATAAAAAAATATAATTACTTCAGTACTCATTTCATTACTAAATAAACATTCCCATATTTTAATGGTTGTTGCACTATCTCCAATATTTTTTGCAGCGCCCTTTAAGCATGGGAGGTGTGTCACAATGTTGGACATACGTGTTCTAATTTTCGCGTAAGCGGACAATGATCCCTATTTCTAACGATTTTTTTCGTAATAACATTTTTCACGTACACTACTTTCGTCACTGCTAGTACTCTCACCACTACACCGTTCCCTTGTTCAGCTTCTTCGCCATCTTCTATTCCGAAATCACTGATTCCAATTTCTGAATCGGTGTTGTGGTCACTTTGAAGCTCGAAATCGCCTTCATTGTCATCTACGTCGTTATAATCACTTTCTAATTCATCCACCCGCTTATTAAGAATCTTCAAAATCGAAGTCACCAAATTTAACGGTTTTACTAGTGCTAGCCATAACTGCAAGAAATATCACAAACTGCAAAAGCACAACGTAAACGGCGTGATGGTGACAATCTGACCCCACTTCAACTTTAGCAGGTTCCTGTAGTTAGAAAAATTAATACAAATCTCCCTAACATTATCATTCAATTAGTTAGGTATACTCGAAAGGTAGATGGAGCAACAGAGCAATACAATTGCATTTAAAAAACGGCGGCAGTTTAAAAATACACTGGGGGTTCGAGGACCCTACAACGCCAGTTAAAGGTAAATTGCTCGACTAAAAACCATATATTCCAGAAAATAATTTTACCATACAAAAATTTAAATTTCCTACAACTTTTCTCAGTAGCGTTATGCCATATTTTGAATAGTTAAAGAGATATAGAAGACTCGCGCAGTAAACATCCACCCAGTATAGGGTTTAGTGTGGTGGCAGTCTGTAGAGTGCTCGCTTTCTGGGTAAAATATCAATTCTACCTTGAGTTCGAAACTCCAGGATTACTAGGCAGCTTATAAAAATCTTGTGCTGCAACCCTCCACATACAATTTCCCAATCCGATTGGCAACCGTGGCATTCTAATGGCAAAATCCTTATCCAGAATTTGTGTCGTTAAACTGTAGAAGATTTAACAGGACCACTTGTACTGGTACAGTATAATGTTTGGTTTAAAACAAACAGATAATCTACTTTTTTTGCCTTTCAATGCTATAGCTGAATTTCATAAAATTCCATATACTTATAAATTATATCATTTGATCACGTAAAACCTGCTTCTTGTTAGATGAGAACTAACAAATTGCTTAGGTTTTGATGAAGACACCAAAATATCAGTCAGAATACAATATAATCGGCAGTAATGGCTTGTATTTATATTATTATATTAGGACACAAAAATAATGATCTTCTTTTGAAAAATAATATCAACAAAAAATATCTATAAAATCCAGCGTAATATTTAGAAATCTAATTACTTATTTTCTGTTTTTTTTTCTGAAACGATATTTGTTGTTGTAGTGACTAGAATAAACTTTCCACACCGTGTAACGGGTATTTTTGTTCATATTATGTAACAATTCTAAGTTATTATAGATGTAATGAAACGAAAACTTACCAAATTCTAAATTGTGTACAATGGAAAACAGGACTTACCTGAAAGAAAAACAATTATTACAGTAAATATATTTGTAGAATATAACATTAATGAAAACATAATATGGTGAGGAAATGAATGTAAATTTCAGAAACATTGCGTCGCATAAGATTTATTTCCTACAAAATTGAAGTTCCTAAATATCCTAATTTTTGTGATGTAGAAAAATACAAAATCCCGAATAAATCAGCCGCGTTATTGGTATTACCCGTTATAAGCTCTGTTGATCATAAATTTATAAATAAAGGATACCAGGCGTCCATTGTAGGAAATTTTATGACATGACGTAACTAAATTTACGGTGTTGTCTAGGGAATATATCGACAGCGGAAACCCACGACATGAATCGAAATAAAAGTTGCAGGAAGCAAAAATAAACTCCCATTCAATTTAAACCCTGAATTCATTTTTTTAGCTCGAACGGTGACACGCGCTACTTGCTGAAATTGCATTCAAATAGGTACTGAATTTAAATTTGTTTTTCACTAATTGCGTGTGAGATTTTCAGATATAAAGCCGCATGAGTTATACTTTTGGTGGATAACGGTAACATAAATTGCCTTGATACAACAACTTTTTTAAGCTACAAATGGATCTCGTTATCTTGAAACTTCAGATTGTTTAAAGATCATTATTTATATCATATCAGTATCCTACGGCTTTATATATTATATATTTTCTGTGAAAATATGAAAAATATCATGCCAGGAGACAACAGCACAGCATATACATAAATCTAATGATAAATAGATCCTCAAACATTCCGATTTTCATGAGAAAACGAAATATTACACAGGTTGTTGTATTGGAGGACGAGAATCATTGTGCAATAGTTATGTTTAATTGTGCTGTATCGGCAAAAATATAAATAACATTAAGTGAAAATGAAATGAGCAATACAGATAAGAAACAGACCTTAAATCGGCACTGTAACGAGATTGGTAGCATAGAAACGACCTAACTATGCCCTCTGGGTACAAGAAAAACTGTTTATGTGCATTTTAGCAAATATGCAGAATTACTCTAATCGAATTGAGTTGGTTTTGCTCAGGGCTTTTCTACGATACTTGGTTACAGAGTGTTCTAGATTTTCCAGATTCTACGTGTCCAGAGTCCTAAGTTCCAGTTAACTTCACAATTGGTGCTATTACTGTTAGCTATTATTATCGTCGTTTAGTGGAATACAAAATAATTTTATTATTTTATGTAGAATTAAGCTAAAACCTAACAAATATTGCCAAATTACCAAAATAAAAATACCATTCTCTGGCACAAAATAATTAATTTCCTTTGTAATGGAATAGGCGATAGAATATTCTTTCATTTTCGCAATCTCCGAAGTGCTTTCTTTTCTAATGGAACATCCAGGAAATGGCTAAACTGTACCATTCTTACGAAGTTTCTCTACCAGCTCTTCATAAAACATCTATTTTGTCATATTTATATATTCCTCTATTTTATTCAATATTTTCAACGAATTTTGGTTTCAACAGCATTTTCTTAAACAAGCCGCAAGTACAAGGTCCGTCAAAAAGGACTGATTATGTTGCTTTCTATTTAATAATTTAATGTGATGTTAAAAATTTAAAACGGTTTCCTGAAGCGCACGAACAGGAGATTCATTTATTGCCTCCGTCATTTACAATACACTCTTCCAAGCGATAGGCGAAATTAAACATGGCCCTAATAAGTAATTCCTGCGGAATAGCTTGAATTTCTGCTCCAATGCTTGTTTTAAGTTCATTAATAGTTCTTGATTTTGCAATAGATACTTTACATTTTAGGTAGCCCCAATACAATTTGGAACAGTGATATCGGGGGATCGTCATTGCAAAAAATCAGATGATGTGGAAATTCTTCCCGTAAGAGCGGTATACGAATTCTTGCTGTGCGGCTTGAACAAAGTCGTCATTGAAGAAATCAGATGATGTGGAGATTCCTGTAAGACCTGCATACAAATTCTTGCTGGGTGGCTTGAACTATCGCGCTGGAACTGATACCTACCCATCCCTCTCTTCTCCAATTCGTGGAAAGAAAACAGTTTGAAGAATTTAGACGTTCGAGACGGTTACCGTTTCACCATTCCCCTCAAACAAATATTATCCTCGATGACGAAACTGAAATCCGCCTGCGGTGGACACTGGGTGGATTGAGTAGCCCAGCGAAAGTCCTTTCCGGTCCCAAACCCGGTTAAAGGAGGGGGGTTCAAAGGTAAGGTTAGCACCCTGCCGCCGGTAAAACAGGAACATAGCTCAAAGCACAACGGGAAGGTCTCGGAATGGGCAGTCTAAAAGATGACAACCACAGCGAGAGAACGGACAAGGGATAATTGGAAAAAGAAAAATTTGTTGATACTGGCCACATGGAATATAACGACCTGGAATACGAAGGCACAGGAAATTCTAATAGAAATGAATAAACACCGGCTAGATTATGCTGTATAAGCGAAACAAAAAGGAAAGGAACGACGATGTGTGGAGACTACGTACCTACTTGTGTATAGTGGGAAGGAAAAGCATCAGAGGGCTACAGCCGGTGTTGGCATCCTTGTACATAAAAGATACATGAAAAATATCGATATAAATTATGTATGTCGACGAGAGAATATTGCTGATTTCCATAAAATTTTCAAATAGCAGGATGAACATAATATGTATATGTGCGCCCGACGCATCGATGTCTCAACAAGAAACACAGGAGTTCTGGGAAATTATGCAAGATACATACAATGTCCTATCACCAAAAGACAAAGCCTTTAAATAAGCGACATCAAAGCAATAGTGGGAAATACGCCAATTCAAGGAATAAAGCACAAATACAATGATTCCACATTAAACGAAGAAGGGGAACGATTAGTTGAATTTTGCGCCATCAACGAGTTGCGAATAAATAATACTTACTTTCCGCAGGCAAGCCAACATACGGAAACTTGGAACAATGCAAGAGTTTATACATCAACAATCGATTATGTACTTAGCAACCGATCTGTACATCCATCAAACATATTAGACACACGGACATTAAGTTCAACAAATATAGGAAGTGACCATGGACTGGTGCTATGTAAAATGAGATTCCTATTCAAAACAAAGAAGGTAACGCCAGTCTGTATAGAAAATATTAACATTGAAAACGTAGCGGAGAATAGTACTAAACATCTGTAACAAATGCGGTTACAACAACATATTGCTACACAAGCTATAGAAAACTCTGATACAGTAGATATAAGCTGGGAAAAACTGAAAACAAATATACTAAAATCTGCAGATGAAGCGGTGGGGAAACGCAAAATCAACATAAATTGTATAAAACGAACACGTCAGAGGTAAAAGAACTGGCCAACGAGAAGGGAAAAGCCTACTTAAAATATAGAAGCTCCCCAACTACAGAAGAGCGAGAAAAATATTTAGGGGTGAGAAACAAAGTTAATGCCGGAACTAAGAAAATCAAAGAAAAACATTGGGCAGCATTCACAAAGGATATGGAATCAGATTTATACGGAGTGCAGAAGAAAGTTTGGAAAATGGCTCAAAACCAGCAGAAAAAATAAACGAATATGTTCAAATCAACAATATATCAAAAGAAAGAGTGGACGAGATATTTCAAATTACTGAATGAAGAAACACCAACAAAGGCGAATACCCAAGAATTTGAAGCCACACCACAAAATAACGATCAAATCACCATAACCTTCAATGAAATTAATGACGCTATGGTTAAACTGAAAACAGAAAAAGCCCTGGCCCAGACGAAGTAAACAACGAGCTCCTCAAGTATGGGTAACAAGAATGCAGAGAAGAACTATGTAAACTATTTCAAAAGATCATGTTAGTATCAAAAATACCAAATGAATGGAAAACATACACAACTATATTTAAAAAAGGCGATAGAAAATAACCGCAAAACTATCGAGGAATCAACCTGTTCAATATTGCACTATAATTATTGCTAACACTAATTATCCAACAGAAACTTCTGAAGATAATACAAATAGCGAACGAACAACAAGGATTTCGGTAAAGTAGAAGTACAATAGACGCAATCTTTATTGTGCGGCAAATTGTAGAGAAGGCAGTGGAATTTAACTGCCCAGCATATATGTGCTTCGTCGACCTAACCGAGGCATTTGATAGGGTACAACTCAGAGATGTGCTTACCTTATTACAGAAACATAATACCCCTAGGAATGTAGTAAAACTATTCGAAGACGTCAACACCAACAAGAAAACAAAAATAAAGCTAAAAAATGATATCACAGAGGAAATACCAGGATCACAAGGAGTCAAACAGGGCGATTCGCTAAGTCCATTCCTCTTCAGCATTCTTATGGAACAGAACAGAAGTTAAGCCAATGAAATGATATAAAATGGGGAATAATAATACAAATATAATCCGTTACGCAGATGACGCTCTACTAATAGCCAATAATGAAAACGATCTTCAGAGACTACTACATAAATTCAATATTACAGCTAAAAAACGGAAATATCTGCAGAGACAACAAAAACCTTAGTAGCATCAAAAGAACCATTAAGATGCAAACTAGAAGTGGATGGAAAGGTTATAGAGCAAGTGATGACGTTTAAGTACCTAGGTGTGGAGGAGTCAAGCGATCGTAATTTGTACAACGAAATGCAAAAACAGGCAACAAAAGCGATGAAAATATCAGGGTGTCTCACACAAACCATCTGGAGAAATAAATACATGCATGTAGATAGTAAAGTCAAAATTTATAAGACCGTTGTGCGGCCGGCATTAACCTACGCAACAGAAACTAAAGCAGAGACAAGAAGGACAAAACGGAAACTGCAAACCGTAGAAATGAAGGCCCTCAGATCAATAATAGGAATTTCCTTAATAAGAGAAACATGTAAAATACAAGACGTTGCCAAATGGACCAAGGAAAGAAAACGACAATGGAGTCAACACGTTGATAGAATGGCAGAAGACAAACAAGCAAAGATATGCAGAACCGAACGCCCTGACGGAAAAAGACCGGTGGGAAGACCACCTAGAAGATGTGCAGAAAGCTGGCAATCATCATCCGTTGAATAACAGGAGAAATCCGAATATAAGACGAGGAAGAAGAAGAATGACGAAACTGAACAGCAACCTGCGAATTTGAACAATGTAAGGGTTCTGATGAAGTTCGCCAGGATTTTCGGTAGCTCAGTATAATATACAGTTTTACTTATTAACGTATCCAAAATATGATTTATCAGATATAAATACGTAGCGTTTCACATACAGATTACCATTTCTTAGTTGTAAAAGTTGCTGGCAAACTTCAATCCGATTTTGTTTGTCTTGATCGGCCAATTTCTCTACAATTGAAATGTTGTAACGGTGAAAACTCATTTTCCTCAACATTTTTCGTGTAATTGGATCTGATAAATTTAACGCAGACGCATGCTTACCAACAGATCATTTAGGACTTCGAAGAATTCATCTTATGAATTACACGCACATCTAGGCATTCCAATTGATTTTCCACTTAAAACTGATTCACTATTTCGCCATTTTCTTCTTGGGCATAGGAACATTGCGAACATTATTTGAAATAAACGTTGCACCTCAATAATTGAATTAACTTTGATAAACTGTTCACCACAAAAAAACACGTTGTGGCACTGGCCATGTTTCCATGTCTATCCAACTGTGTAAAAATTCTGTAATTGTTCATACAAATCTCCAAAGGCTACACTGTAAAATAATATAAGGTATGTAGCGATTGCTGTAGCATTAATTTATTATTCACAAAATAAAATTCTCAGTCCTCTCTGACGGTTCCTGTGTATATAAATATAAAAGATAATTAATACGTACAAGAATTTACTGTTTACATGGTGGAAAATAAAATTTAAGAAGTTGATCATATTACATGCATACATACATATTTTTAGCTAGTTGGAAGAAATCACTAGTGAAGTTTGTAGTGTTATAATCTATTCAATATTCATCCTTATTTGAACAGCCCACAGTATTACCTATTGCTTAGAATGCTTCCATGGTCATTTCTTCCCTAAATTAAATGCTTGTTGAAATTAGTTTCAAAACGTTGACATTTTTTCTATGACATACGTTTTGGTTATTTATTTATACCGTTTTAAATCCAACCAATGAGATGGTTGCATTTCAATTTGATTCTAAATTCTACACAGGAAATAATAGTTAATGTTAATTATTATACTAGCTATCATAATTTGAATCAGTGATCGAGCCTAGTTATAGGTTAGCAACCTTATAGATACACTGAATACCTGCATGAATGTAATTTTGTATTACGATTACTACGTCACGGCAGCGATGTTTTCTACTACAGATGTTTGTTTAATAATCAAAGTTCGGAGCCCGTTGAATACATTACAATCAAAGGATGTATTGCATGTGGTATTTATTTTCTTAAATGTATCCAAAACTGCATTGGCGCGATATATACAAACCAATACTAATGTATGTAATTGTAGTAGAGAGTTAGTTGAGACATGCGGAATTATTGTACATAAAGTTGCAACAAACTTTTAGGTGCAAGTTTTAGGGTCGTTGCAGGTAGGCGATCAAGAACGTATGCAGGAAAATTTGTGAATGGATAAATAAATGTTTTACGAACCCACTATCCAAAATTCTAAATTAAATTATTATTGCTAATAGCTGTTGTAATGTGATTTCAATTACTTGCATACACATTTATGTTGCAAGTAGTGACGTCATTTTACTCAGCAAATTCAAAGAACATTAGTATATTAAATTAGGCAATGTGGAATAAGTAATACGTTTGATAAGGGAAATTGACTAATAACCAGGTCATTGCTTATGGGTGCAAAAGGGAATTTATAAAAGGACACTTAAGATTGAAATAGTAGATAGTGAATAGTTGGCAGTTGTTGGTGGGTAGAAATAGAACACAGACCATGAAGTATAATAGATAGAATAGAGTGTTCTCAATAACAAACCTAGCAATGGCGCTGTACCTGTCTGTATTGTAGGTATGTAGGTAGTTTAGTATAACTTTTTAGAATAACTTGTCATAGTCTTGTAGTACGTAGTAGAGCTGGCAACCGGATTCGGATTTTCGGATATCCGGATTTTTTTTATGCGAAGATCCGGATTTTGTGAAAGCTAAAAATCCGGTATTCGGATTTATCCGGATTTCGGATTTTAGGTTTAGATCCGGATTTCGGATTTCTCACACAGATTCGGATTTCTCACAGAGATCCGGATTTCGGATTTCTCACGGAGATCCGGATTTCGGATTTCTTACAGAGATCCGGATTTCGGATTTCTTACAGAGATCTGGATTTCGGATTTCTTACAGAGATCCGGATTTCGGTGTTTTTTAAATCAATTTGGAATTAGGATTTCTTATGTCGATTCGGATTTCGGATTATCTATACGAATTCAGATTTCGAATATTGTTTCTATGCAGATATCGAATTTTAGAATAGGTATCCGAAGAATATTTTATTTTATACTTTTTAAGGAATGCAACATCTTAACTCCGCGAATTCGTATTTTAAAATGCAGTTTTAGAATACTCAGATAGTCAGATTATATGATGGTATGAATTTGAATTTTGCATGTCGATTAGAGCTATTACTTTTTAAAAATTAAATTTTATTTTAATTTTTAAAGTTAAGTTTTTATTTAAATACGGTTTGCTGGTTACCAAAAAGAGCTTGATTTAGCTACTTAAATTGTGTATCATTCAATTCAGTCTTATAACTTTATCCTACTAAAAAGACTACACTCACCAATTTTAATTTGTGGCGATAAGTGCATATACTTTAATTGCTAGTGCTGTCAAACGATTCCGAGTCTAGAATCGGAATCGCTTCTTTAGCTTTAAGAATCGGTTCTGCAGCGTCATTAAAACCGATTCTCGAGTCTAGAAACGAAATCCGATTCTAGAATCGAGAATCGAAATCCGATTCTAGAATCAAGAATCGAAATCTGATTCTAGAATTGAGAATCGAAATCCGATTCTAGAATGGAGAATTAAATTCCGATTCTAAAATCGAAGATTTATTTTCGATTCTAAGAATTGAAAATTCTTGCGAATATTCACCGCGCTATCACATATCAATATGTTGTATGTTACGACAGATTGCACTAATGCATATTAAACATTCATAAGATGTTCCTGCGAAAGTTCCGCCTTTAAATAGCGTATTGCAAAACGTGCTGCTTAATCTATTGCATGTATGATCTACATGAAGTGACCAGTTTAACTTGTCATCTACATTTATTTCTAAAAATTTACACGATAAGCCAGTGTTTAAAACTACATTATTACATCGGAAGTTTAAATAAGGCAGTGCCCTTTGTTTATGAAAATGTATACAAGACGTTTGATTAACATTCACCATTAAACCATTTTTTCCGCACCAATCAATGAAGGCATTGACTGCCTTTGTAATTTATTTTCATCTTGAATCTTGTAGTTCCTTCACCGCTTTTGCAGATACCGTTAACCAGGTAGGTATCGTCTGCATATAGTACGAGCCAATCTGTTTCGACATTGTTGTCTAAGTCGTTCACAGAAAGAATATAAATAAGAGGACCCAGAACTGACCCGTGGGGGATTCCCAAGTCCACCACGAATTTATCTGAATACTGATTAGCTACTTTAATAATCGTATCTCTACCATGTAAGTACGACATTATAAGGTCATTCACGACACCCCGAACTCCCATGTGATGAAGTTTATTCCAAAGAAAAGCGTGATTAATTAAGTTTCAATAAAAGTGATCAATTATCTAAAAATTAAATATTAAATTAAAACAAATGGCACGACATGTTGTATATTGGTACTTTTTTAAATAAATGTATGAAAATTACTGCCGTAAAGAAGTTCGTTTTGTTAACCTAACGAAAATACTGTCGAAATAATTATATAACAAAAAACAAGTAACCGAACTTAACTGTCCTTTTAGTAGCTATACAGAAACATGTCTAAATTTACAATCACAAGGCCGACGCTAGGGTACAATAAGTAGGCACCATAGCGTTTGACCAGAGGCCTTCTTGGAAATGCTTAAATGCTTTACAGAAATATACATATGAATGACCACTTTCCCAGCTTTAAAATACCTTTTTGTCGAATGGGTGAGACAGGTTCATTAATAAAGGTAGACCGCAATTTTACAAAGAGTTACTTAAGAAACTACATTAACATTTAAAATTTTTAGAAAGAATTTTATCTAACCCAGCTTGCTTACATGTTTATAGTTTATTTGAATTTTAATATTAAGAGTTATGTTTTATTTGTTAGGTCATTGGCTGTAATACTGTTTCTGTTTATAAATAGTTTTTTTGTTTATTTTATGGTTATAATTAGTACTTTATAATAATTGAATGATTGAAACTTATAACTAAGTTCTCTTATAAATTTTTAATGTTTTATGTGTACTTTTATTAATATTTCCGTCGTACCCATCACTATTTAGTGGAAGGGGGGTAATAGCCTCGTTTGCCAGAAGCGCGCTGGCTTTCTACACCCATTTTTTTTTGTCTTGAAATTATACGCTTTATAGATTTTGCGCCGACGCGACTTTAAATAACGAATAAATACATCCAGATAATATATTTATAACAGATTTATCGATAATTTTGAATAATTAAGTTTAAAATGAGGAACTTAGACATAGGCAGCGATTTTACTGGAATACGCATATACCTACAATTTTTATTTGAATTAACTGCATATTCATACAAATTCTACATGCCAGATTAATGCAGACTGTATTTATGTAAATTTACGTAAATGTTTAATTTAATTTAATAAATACACGCACGCAGATAAATTCAGAAAACGGATTTTTGCTTAAATCCGAATATCGGATTAAAAAAAAAGCCGGATAGCGGATTATTTAAGGTAAATCCGGATATCGAATTTTTCGGATATATCCGGATATCGGATTCTTCGGATAAATCCGGATAGCGGATTTTCCGGATGAATCCGGATAGTGAACTTATCGGATACGGATTTGCAAGACGGATTTTATCCGGATAGTAAAAATCCGGCGGATTCCGGATTATTCGGATACCGGATAATTTAAAATCCGAAATCCGGATTTTAAAATGTAACGGATTTGACAGCACTACTGGCGAGCTAGTAAGGCACTGAACTGGACCGCGCCTACCCATCAACCTTCCATTAAAATGGTTTTCTAGCCATTCTACAACAACCCCTGCAGCATGCGGTGGCACACCATCGTGTTGACACCACACCACGTTGCGCAATGCAAGTGGAACGTCTGCTAATAACTCGTGCAAGTGATTATCCAATAATTCCAAGTAGGGCCCAGCATTTAAACGATGCGGCAGAATTTGTACTCGCAGTAGACGACCGTTGAAAATCCCACACCACCTGTTAATCGAAAATCTCTTTCGAAAACGATGTCTTCTAAATGCGTGCGATTTTGTACTGACCATACATGTTCATTGTTACAGTTATTGATACCGTCTCTGGTGAAAGTAGCTTCATCAGACCACAAAATGGAACAACTAAAGTTAGGATCTTGCCCGCGCTATTCGAGAAGCCATCGCGATAATGCAAATCTTTGTACTTCATCTCCTGGTTGTAAGTGATGGACACGCTGATAATGGTAAGGATGCAACACTTCTCTGTTTAAAGTCCTCCAAACGAAGTTTTGAGAAACTTGCAGACGGGTTGCAATTCTTCTAGTTCGTCAAGCACTGCATCAATTACTTCTTCTTCTCTTACATTTACATTTATACCACCAGTATGAGGATTACCAATTCCACATTCTCGCAGTCTTTGAAATGCATCGGAAAATACACGGCGAGATGGCTGACGTCTATTCAGGAATCTTCTTTGATATTCCCGACAACTTTTTAAAGCATTACCGTTACAAAACCCGTGAGCAAAAATAATGTCGGCATATTCTTCATTGCCGAACTGCATTCTTGACAATATGTGTATCTTTTTACACTAACCATTAAGAGCAATACTATGTGACAATTGTCAACAACTAGTAGATAAGCCTTTTGTTATAGTCCATATTCTTCGCTTATTTCTACTATTTTGTTTAATAAAGTTAGTAAAACTTTAAGAGTTTCTGCAGGAGAACCGTATGATCGGCATATCTTATTACGTTATTCACTGGTATACCATTTGTTTTGATACGAATATTAATATTCTGCTCTTCTAGTGTTTCTAATGCTTTGCTGATTATGTCTTCTGAGTAAATATTAAATAGGATCAACGATAGGATGCATCCTTGTCTCGCGCCCCTTTCTATCTTAATTTCTTTAGATGTATCTAAATCTATTCGTATATTGGCTTTCTGATTATAGTATAATCTTGATATTATTCTTATATCTCTGTGATCCAAATGTTTTTCTTTTAATAGCCTCGTCAAATGATCATGTCTGACTTTATCAAATGCTTTATTGTAGTCTATAAAGCAAATGTAAACTTCTTGGTTTATCTCCAGGCATCTTTGTGATATTATATTGAATGCAAAGCGTGCTTCTCTAGTGCCTAAACCATTCCTGAATCCGAATTGATTTTCACTTATATGCTGTTCCAGTTTCTTATATATTATTTTATGTATGCTTTTTAAAAAGATTTTCAGTGTATGACTCATCAAACTTATTGTACGGTGGTCAGCGGAATTTTTGTCATTTGCTTTCTTAGGAAGTGTCACAAAAGTGGATAGCAGCCATTCGTCAGATATTATTCCGCGCGAATATATTTCGTTGTATAGGTCTACTAATATACGTATCTGATCTTCTTCTATAAGTTTGAGAGTTTAAGCAGGTAATTCATCTGGTCCAACTGTTTTTCCATTTTTCGTTGTTCTTATGGCATATAAGACTTCTTCTTTCGTTATATTTGGTCCTTCATCTCCTTGCGTGTTCTCAATATTGTTGTTTTCTTTTCTTTCGTCTTTAAAAAGTTCTTTCACATATTCTTCCCATATCTTTAATTTTTCCTCTATTTCTCTTATTAACTTAACGCTTTCCTCTATGAGAATATTTTGCTGTCTGCGTTGTTGTGTAGCTGTAATTTCTTTGATCTTTTTGTAGAAATTATAATGGTCATATTTTGCCTGCAATCTTCAATTTCTTCGGATTTTCCTTAAAGACTTATTCCTTCGGCACTTTAATTTTGGTTTCTATTTCTCTCTGTATTTCTTTGTATTTATCATTCTTCCTTTTATAGCTTCTTCTTCTATCCATTAGTTGAAGGATTTCGTCTGTCATGCATTGTTGTTTTCGTGGGGTTTTCTCCTTTTGTAATATTGTCCTGGTTGGTCCCATTATTACCGATTGAAATCGTTCCCATTTTCCATTTATATGTATTTGGTTTCGGTCTTCTTGTGACCCGATCTTGACCATATTATCGTTAATTTCTTCTTAAAGTTTATCACTGGTCTGTGGATTTTGTATTTTGTTGATGTCAATTTGGTTTTAGTTTGCTTTCTTCTTTATCTTTTTTAGTTTGATGTTTGCTTTAGCGATTATCGGATTATGATTCGAATTAGCATCAGCTCTTGGGTATGTTTTAACCGTTTTAACTGGATTTCTGTATCGCTCTTTTATGATGATGTAGTCTATCTGGTTTCTGACTACTTGTTTATTTTTGGATTGTGGGGATTTCCATGTGTAGTCTTCGTTTTGGGAGTCTGTAGAACGTATTCGTTATTATCACGTTCTTCTCTTGACAGAACTGTGGTACCAGTCTGTCACTTCTCTCGTTTCTCTCCCCAAATCCATATTCTCCTACATAGTTCCCACACTGTCTCTTACCAATTTTTGAATTGAGATCACCCTTAACCATCGAGACATCTCTTGATTTACTTGAATGTAATATCATATCTATTTGATTGTAGAATAATTCGTTTTCTTCTTCTGTTTTATCTGCTGTGGGAGCATATATCTGAGCAATATTAAGTCTACATGTGTTTGTTTGCGGTTGGGGAAGCATAGCCCTATCCAATAGGGGCACAAAGTTGGGCAACTCTTTTTTTCACTATTACAGCCACCCCATTTCTATGATGTTTTTCATTATTTCCGAAGAAATACATCGTCTCGTTTTCAGTTTGGTGTTGCTCTGAATCGGGCCACCTTACTTCACTGACTCCTGGGATGTCTATTGTTAGCCTATTCATTTCTTGTATGATATTGCGCATTTTTCCTGCGTCGAACATTCTGGTACCAATTTTATTGATGTTTTACTCACATTCAATGTATGTTTCTATTTACAGGGGTTTCTCAGGCTGACGAACGAAGAGGCCCTGCAATCTTCTGATGATCCTCTTCTGCCGGATCTTGGTTTCCGAGATCCATGATCAGTAGTGTTTTCAGTTTTGGTTTTTGTTGCCACGATGACTGCCCTTGTAAGCCTTTAATACAGTGGTTTCCCGTTGCCTTCTGTATCCCTATGCCGTTGACCTATTGGTTCGCCCGCTTCTTAAGACGATTTCTCCTCTTAAGGGCCAGGGGGTGTCCTTATCTCGTTCTTCTCTTCCACCTTCTTGCAGAGGCTGTTGGTACAACTGAGGGGAATCACTCTGAATGGTTACACCATTTCAAACATGGACTTGAGGATGCTCAAGATAACACTAGAATAGGGTGTCCGTTGATCTTCGGAAATGCAGATTCGACCTTAAGAGTAGGAAAAGATCGCCGAATGACGGCAGATGCTTTCAACATGAATAAGGAGACGATTAGAGAATATTTACAAAAGTTTATGAATATTTGTCAAAGAAGACGTTCAGCACAAAGTTCGTCATGTATAGCTTTACAGATGAGCAAAAACTGAGTTTGCATCGTGCACAGACTTCGTTCAGAGTTGTCGCAAAAATGCTTATTTTTTAAGTGCTTCCGTTCGATCCTGAGACGAAACTCCAGAGCATGCAGTGGATTGGAAAATCATCACCAAGGTCCATAAAGTTTGGTATACAAAATTCAGAACGACAATTGTACTAATTACTATTTCTGATTAACACAGCAAATTTGCGCCTGGAGAACCATTTAATAGTATATTTGTTTGTTAATGAAATCTAGAAATTCTAGCAGAGCATTTCTCGGGTTCGACCACTATTTCTAGAAAAGTGTATTTGGTTCTTGTTTTCATGACAATGCGTCTGCCTACGCTGCACTGGTTATGAAGTTTCATGAAACACGAAATTGTTGAGAAGAATCACTTGATCTGACACCAACAGACTGTTTCTTCTTTGAAAATCGTCTTAAAAGGTAAAGGATTTCAGGAGATAAAAATGCAATCGCCCAGTTGAGCGCAGTTTCTTCGGACGATTTTGCTGAAAAAACGTTTAGAACGTTGCAATAAGTAAAAATTACTTTAAGTAATTCTCCCATATTATTTGTGCTCCTTAAATGGGTTTTCTTTTTATTGTGCCAGTCCGGAATATATACGTTGAAAAACTAAAAATTCGTTCAGGGCATTTCGGCTTTGAACACTATTTCTAGAAAAAAAAGTGTATTTAGTTCTTGTTGCATGGCAATGCGCCTGCCTACGCTGCACTTATTATAAAATTTCATGAAACACGACATTGTTGAGATCAATCACTAAAGGGAAAATAGTTCTCAAAGCGAAAGACTTTCAGGAGGTAGAGGACTATTAAAGAAATGTAATCGCCCTATTAAGGGCAGTTTCTTCGGACACCCTTGCCGAAAAAACGTTTAGAACGTTACAGTAAGTAGACATTTCTTTAAATAATACTCAAATATTATTTGTATTCCTTAAATTGTGTTTCTTTTTATTGCGCCAGTCTGAAATATATGCACACCTTGATAAAATCTAGAAATTCTTGCAGGGCTTTTCTCGGGTGCCACTACCATTTCTAGAAAGAAAAATGTATTTGGTTCTTGTATCATGATACAAGACGTTGTAGAGACCAATCACTTGACCTAGCACCAAAAGACCGTTTTCTCTTTCCTAAACTGAAAATAGTTCTCAAAGGGAAAGGGTTTCAAGAGGGAGAAGATTATAAAAAAATGTAAACGCCCAATTTTGGGCAATTTCTTCGGACGCTTTTGCCGAAAAAACGTTTGGAACGTTGCAATAAGTAGAGATTACTTTAAATAATTCGCAAATATTATTTCTGTTCCTTAAATTGTGTTTCTTTTTATTGCGCGAGTCGGGGTTAAATTGCCATACGTCGTATTTACGTCTATTGTTTAATGTTGATCAATCACTAGCGCAGGATTTTAAAATATTAAAAGTTCTTGGTAAAAAATGCTTTATTGATACCTGGCTATAAGGTAAAGGCCATGATGCCTCTGAAAAATTACGAACTTGTAGAGTTTAAACTAAAACCTGTAATGATAAACCCATTCCTATCACTTGATTATGACTTCAAGGCCATACATTTACATCCATTGTTTTATGTAAGGAAAAATAAACGGTAACCAGTTTTAAGCTAACGATCCATAAGCCGCTGATCCACAACTTCATCCACACAATATAAAAAGCCTTGAGGCCTTGTATTCATATCTATTATTTGATGTTGAGCAACATGCGATACGAAATTTTAAATTGAATGCTTTTGCTATAAATTGATTCCATCTACTTGACTACTTGGGGCGAGGTCATGCCTCTCTTTGCTTAAGTGCTGGGAACACTTAAAAGTGCAGGTTGTAACGATGAATACATTCCCATCACTTTACTATAAATTCAAGGCCATACATCTACATCCACCGTCTGATTTTCAGCAAAACTAAGTAGAAAGGGGTTTTAAATCGAAGACCTACAAATCTATCCTCACAAAAACATGTCTTTCTACATTAAGGCTTACAGTCTTTTAGTATTCGATACAGAGAAACAAGTAAAAAGGAGTTTTAGGTTAAACATTGTTACTATTCCTTTTATTTGGCTGTAAGGTTACGATCATGCCCCGATTTGCTTAAGTCCTAAGACAATTTAAACTGTAACCTAAAAATGTATTACCACACTAGAATATTAGTTCAAGGTCACATTTTTCATTTATTATGCAATGTTCAGCGAAACCAAACGATGAAGGGCTGTTAACAGAAGATTTTTCAATTAAAGCTAGAGTCCTTATATTCACTTCTACTGTTTGACGTCGAGCAACAAGTGATCAGAAACTTTAAATTGAACGCGTTTGCTAGAAATTAATATTTCCTGGTTCATATTTGCTTAAATGATAAGGAAACTTTAAACTACTGGCAATAATCATAGATCCATCACCCCTTTTTCAATTAAAGTTTGGAAGCATCTTTCTACCTCGTCCAACTGCTATAGAACAAGGTGTAAGTGACCTACCGTAAAGGCCATAACTGAAGGCGAAATATTCATGACTAGTGTTGACACTGAGGGAGAATATACTGCGGGAGGTCTTGAATAGACTCTTCTAGATGTAGATCCAGAGTCCTTTATGAATGTGACTTTAACGGTTCTGATTTTTAGCCTGGAACTAGAGTAATGTTGGACTAAAATTGGGGAAAATAAATATAACAATAAAACCAGTGAACTCAAAAAATACAAAAATTGAAGAACGACTAATTATAGAAATCCTTGAGACCGAAGGGACTAAAAACCTGTACTGCAACAGATTAACAGAGAAACTAAACACACACGACTTAGAAACAGCAACAGACATAAAAGAAAGCTGGAAAAACAATAAAGAAAGTATTCAACAAGCAGCAGTAGAGGCCTTGGACAAGAGGAAAGTAAATACAAACAAATGAAAATGGAAAACGCCCCGTACTAGAGAAGAATACGTGAAAATAAGAAATAGAGTCAATCCAGAAATAGACAATATCAAGAAAGAGCACTGGAAGAAATTCGCCAAAGATATAGAACACGACTTGTACGGAGCTCAAAGAAAAGTGTGGAAAATGATAAAGAGACAAAGAGAAGACATGAACGAATTCATTCGCATAAATGATATCACAGAAGAACAATGGATTGAACACTTTACAAACCTATATAGAGCAACCGAAGAAGAAGATAACAGAGTAATAATCAACGAGGAAAACAGTGATAGAGTGCAAGTATCAGAAGAAGAAATAAACATACGCATAAAGCAACTGAAGAACAGAAAGCCGCCAGGTCCAGACGGAATACACAATAAACTCATAAAATATGGAGGAACAGCACTAGGCATATGGATCCAAAAACTGTTACACACCACAATAAACACCGAGAAAGTACCAGAAGAATTGAAGGAAAGTGTCCTTATACCAATACTCAAGAAAGAAGACAGGAAAAAGCCGGAAAATTACCGGGGCATCAGCGTAATGAATAGTGCGCTCAAACTATTAACGTCAATAATAAAGGATAAGATAGAAGAAAGAATAGATATGGAACAACAAGGATTTAAAAGAAACCGCAGCATTATTGACGCTACTTTCATTGTCCGACAAATAATAAAAAAGTCTATCGAATATAACAAACCTGCATGTAGGTGCTTCGTGGACCTAAAAAGCGCCTTTGATAGGATGAGAAGGGACGTTATT
>JABXWE010011925.1:0-38933 GCA_014611495.1 Limonius californicus | reverse complement strand
TTACATACATCAAACTAACCACTGCGAAATGCAAATTTAGAGGAATACTGTTCGCTAAGGAATAAGCTAATGGACGAAAATCGATAATGAAGTGTAGAAAATAGATAGTTATAGTATTTCTACTAATATAGGTAGAATCATCAATAAAACAGTTTTCAAAGCAATTTTCAAAATACCCTTTTGGCCATTTGTTGAAGTATAAATCCAAATCACAATCACATAACAATTTACCTGATTTGCTAACTTAAATTAATATACAAGCCATATTTGACCATTTCCCAATTAAATATTATTTACTTCCAACACTTAATTCACTAATTGGGTTTTTAATTAAGAAACTACCACTTCCCACTATTAATATCTACATCTTACTATTATTATTGAAGATGTCAGAAATAAATTTAATATTGATACAATATTACAGAAAATGTATTGTAAATAACCGTTTTTTTTTTTATTTTCTGAACGTGGGTTTATATTATAATCAGCTATCGTCAGTTACTCAATTAAAATTTTGATAATCTATTCTTTATTCTATATACATGGTGTTTTAATAAAACGTAACGTAGACCATTGTTACGAGTATGACGATTTGTTACACCACCTTATTATTTCCTTCTGTACAACCTATAAGAATTCCCTCACGAGCAACAATGATGTTCCTCATAACGCGTCTCTAATCCCCACGTGCTTGCGGCGTCGTGGAACGACAGATAAAACTCATATGAATGGCGAGCAGTCGAGAACAAATATTACAAGTCGCATGAGTTGAGTTCCTTACGTGCAAGGAATAGGCGGGATGGGACAAGATGGAAAGCGCAATTCCAGTTCGCCATTAACCTAACTCCGGGCCCGCATAGCTGAGCAGACTAGTATTCCTTCTCTCTCCTTTTCTTATGCTTCAAATTTTGTAGTTTTTCTCTTCCAGAACCGGCTTGTAAAAAAACAAACATCATCTACTCAGTCACTTGGAATAAACTTTCCAAATTAGTGGAAGCGTTGTTATTGTAGCAATGGGAAGGTAGATATCAGCTCTTATGAATACTAAGTTGTACTGCAATTTAAGTCCAAAAACTGTCCACAGTGGCATAGTTTCTGATTTTGCTAGATTTTAGATTGTTGTAATCGGTATTACAGCACATCAAACACTGTTCTATTCATACTAGTAGATGTAGGTTAGAGTCCAAGTCACTGAACCCCTGTTCTTGATAAATCAAAATCTTGCTCTGAGATATGGGACCAAACAACCTCGTCTACATATTGAATGCCTGTGAAGTACTAAGAACGACCATAAATTAAATATCAATACGGTTTTCATACACTCACTTAAGATGGATACCATTTCCATAATAGTGGTTTAATAATGCCTAGATTAATACCAGACTATTCTAGATGATGTAATTCATTTCATATCCTATTTCTATGGTTTAGTTTCGTGGCAGTATTTTGCTGAATTGTTATTTTTAAGTGGGCTTAGTCCCATGCGTTGTATAATAATTACTTATAAAAATAAAAATTAAGCTACTGTATACATTTAGTTCTTTCGGAATTGAGATAGGAGCTTGAGTGTACACTTACCCTGATAAGTAGACAGTTCGCCTTGTCCCTATATTATTAAAAATGAAAATATATTTCGTTATACAGTAAAAATAAAATATAAATATTCCTGTTTATATTAATTTACCCAAATAAAGTAAGCACCGAACTGCTTACAAGGCGTTAGGAAACTATAGACTATAAGACTAGTATTACAAAAAAATATTCAAATTAAAAGTTATTTCGAAATTCAATTTTTTAACGCTTATTGCATATAATATACGTCAAAAACCGAATTAACTAAAGAACAGACTTCGAACGGTATAAATGTAGTCATTTTATTTTGTCTGATTCCTTTGTAGATTCGCAACCTATAATAACAAATAAAATTTATGGCAGAGAAGTATGTAAAACTAGTTTTTCATAGATAGCTCTGAATTGGTGAAAACATAGCTGCCATATTTAATCAGATAAGAAGAAAAAACAGTTGTTTATAATGATGGTGATATTAGCACATATTAAAGAATCAAATATGATGGCAGGATGTTGAAAATCTTACGAGTTGTAAATCATTTAACTAACCATTCAAAATTCAAAACCTTAATACGGCTAAAACTACTTCGGTTTATCATAAATAATTAGCAAACTATCTAGAAAAAAATTCAAAATGATAATATTGCTGTTATTTAAGTTCATTTAAACAGCAGGTGTTTTTACCTAGTCTAAAAAAATTTCTAAAAACAACAGGATTTTGACTGGAGTTTATATGAATTTCTAACATTTACAGTGCTTCGTTGCAAAATGCTGTCGCTCTGGGTAAAACAAATACAACAAAATAGCATACTTTATTCATCACCATCATCATCATCTGACATGGAGCTGACTCTTTATTTTGTATTAAATTGTTTTCCAAGGAATAAATGCTTCAGAAAAAATTGTGTTTGAAAGAGTAATAATCAAAAATAATAAAAATATAGACAACCGATGAACAAGTGTTTCTGTAATAAGGAGGTCATTTTGAAGAACTCTGATAATGTGTTACAAATATTTCTTCTTCTTCATCATCAATTCCTCTTTTACCTTACGGTAATGGTATTATTTTTATAATCTAGAATTTCGATGAGTTGAAATAGCATAAAATAAAACAAAAAAAGTGACATAATCAACTGATACAAATTCTGAAATCAAATATATGTATGAGGCTGTTTCAAATGAAATCCGGATTGTGATTATACTTGTTTATTTAATACCCGAATTGAGCAAAATATGTTATCACTTCTCTATATAGTTCGCTTGCATCTCAATACACCTTTTCCATCTGTTAACCAAAGCCTCTATTCCATCGGAGAAGAATTCTTTTGGTTTTGTGCGAAACCACTCATGCACCGCAGTTTTCACGCTCTCATCATTCGGAAAATTCAGACCACCTAAATCTCTTTTAAGTGCTCCCAACATATATATGGTAATCGCTTGGTGCTAGATCGGGAGAATACGGAGGATGTTCAATAACCTCAAATCTAAGTTTTTCTATTACTGCCTTGGTTTCCAACGAGCAATGCGTTCGAGCATTGTCGTATTGGAGCAAAACACCTTTTGACAGAAATCCGCGTTGTTTTGTTCTTTAGCTGGCTTCAGTTTATCTTTTAATAGGTTGCAGTATGAAGTACTATTGACTGTGGTGCCCTTCATCATGTAATCTTCTACAAGTACTCCTTTCTTATCCCAAAACACAGTCAACATTACCTGTCCAGTCGATGGAGCAGCTTAAAATTTTTTGGGTTTTGGTGATGCTGAGTGACGCCATTCTTTTGATGATTGCTTCCATTCTGGTTGAAAATGGTGAACCCAGGATTCATCACCACTCACTATACGATTTAAAAAGGCAGCTACCTTTTTTTCATAACGTGACAGAAGAACAGTGCAAGCTTCAATCGTTAATTGCCTAGGGACCCATCTCGCACAAACTTTTCGGTATTTCAACCGCTCAAAAACAATATTATGCGTAGAACCTATTCTCACATTTTTGAAGCAATTTCTTTTAGTTTTATGCGTCTGTTTTGTAAAATGAGCACTTACATAGTTCTAATGTTCTTTTTAGTCATTACACGGTTTGCTTGTCCTGGTCGTGGTGCATCTTTCACAGTTTCGGTGCAGCTTTTAAACCTTTTTGCCCATTCAAACACATTTGAATGAGCTAAACAGCTACTGCCGGACACCTTAAGCATTGTTGAATGAATTTCAGAAGGATTTACTCCTTCTGCAGTTAAAAATCTTATCACAGAACGCATTTCTTCGCTGGTGCAATTTTGAAGTGACGCCATAGCTGTGAACTGGGAAATTAAATTTATATTTTGTTTCCAGACACTTAATAATCAATCCATGGCCTCCCTAAATGTGTGAACAAGTCATTATTTTCATTATTGGTAATAGGGAATGTATTTAACTTAGTTAAAGACGCAATCTGGATTTCATTTGAAACAGACTCGTATATATTGTTGGATACAACATTCATAATAAGGTTCTATGAATGGGGTAAAATTAAAAAAGTCATAGTGTATTTATTTGTTTGTCTTTTTCGAAAAATTGTGTGGGACATCAAACTCAATTACACATTTCAAACATTTTACGCTTTTGTGCAGCACTATGTGCTTTCCAATCTTTACCCATGTTAACTATCGGATAGGATTTTAGCTCCAGCTATGTGCAGTTACTGGCTCTATAAGATTTACATGAATTCAAATATCATCCATTATTGAAAGCTGTTTTAATCTGCTTAAGTGACTCCAAAACAATAAAAGCTAAATTCGATTAGTTTAAATGAAGATTGAATTGCACAGAGCTCTGTAAGCTTAGCTGATAAATGGTGGCTAATAATAAGTCTCAGCTAGCGAAATATTTCAAATATAGCAAATCCAGTTGAAGCCTGTCCTGTGCAAGGGAAACTGCTATCTTGCAGGCACAGACAATATCTTTTGGCGGATCGAGTTTCGCTCCACTTCCCAATCCCTAGCCTTATCCTCGCGAGTTGGGAATTGCAGTTCTAGCTAAAGGCTTAGCCCGCGGATACACCTCGCTCATACACTTCATTTAACACAGATAACAGCGGCCCGGCCCCTGCACGGACGGCAATTGTCACGCAAAATGTTGATCGCAGAGTGCGTGCGAATTTAGTCTGCGATAATGAAGAGCAAAACAACGCTACATGCGACTAAAGTCATTTAGGTTTAGCTTCTGGTTTAATTTTAATGGTAACAAAGTTCTGCTTGGACCAAGAAAATTTCCACTATGCTGTCGACTACTAGTTACAAATAACTATTTCCTTGTACAGCTTGGTTTAACTTTCACAATAAACGCGACATATTTTTTATAACTACGGCTTTCTACAGCAATATTTTAACATAAAAGAGAAAGTCATTGTGGGAAACAAAAATTAATAAACAGGAATTTTTATGGGATTTAAAAACTTGATCTTCAAAATCGAAACTGCTTCTGTCCAAATTCCGAACTGGTTTGCTCACTGATGCAATAAATTGCAGAATTATATGTAAAAAAAGCATACTACCAACCTATTACATAATAAAATAGTTAACAAAAAATAGCAGTTGCGTAAAATATGTTCTGTCTTTTTACACCTACTAAAACAATAAATATAAAATGTACAATCAAACTACCATTATATGTAGATCTACTCGACAGATACTATTTTAATGTAAATTATTTGCAATTTGTTAACAGTTTATGCTGTGTTTAATAAGTAAGTTCCTTGGTATAAGAAGCAGTTTCTGGTAGTTACACTAACATTGTTGGTGGACTATTCCATAAGCCCATATCTTGCCACGCTTGAACTAGTTATTTATTATTAAGAGTTGTATTAAATTTCAAAAACATTGATTTTGCGAAAGTTTGATTTTTCTATGAACTATAAAACGGATTACCTTGCCTGATTGGGAAAATTCTGGATGCATCGGTATTTATCACGGGACACACAATAAATAACTGCAATAAACCACAAACTTATGATTTTATTGGATTTAAAAGTTGATCATTACCAAATAAAAAGTGTTTAATGAACTATTTACACTCATTTTGGTGTAGGTATTTGTAAAGTTTAGCTGGCTCTTTATACGTAGTAATAGCAAACAACATAGTAACACCATTTAATAACAAATTAAAGATACAATTAGATTATATAGGTATGTAAATGTTATGAAATTAAAAAGACAAACAAAAATGTGATATCTTCAATGCTTTTATATCCATTACTATAGTAGAACTTCCATATAAGGAACTTGTATATAGCGAATTTCTCCATATAACGAACTTTTATGCTGTAGTTTTTCTAGAAGAAAATACATATAAAACTGTTTCTAAATAACGAACTAAAATTTCTATATCAAGATTTTTTTACGCCCATTCTAAAATAAATTTTTTTAAGTCAATGTATTTATTACGCATCTAAGGGTGCTTTCTTAGCAGCAGATAAGATTACATTTGACCATTTTCAAAGAGGCCGCATTTAAAAATAAAATCATTTTATTGAATGATTACTGTACGAAGATTGGCACATTTTTAAGAACGTGCATACCCTTCACAAGGATTTTTTTGAATTTGTCTGTATGTCTAAAGTACTATTTTTACGAAAAGGAGTACAACATATTTCTATATAACGAAATTCTCGTATAACGATTTTTTAGGTTTTAGCAACTTGTTATATAGCAGTTTGACTATATTTGCATTAATTTGTCAAGGGACTTTATAAACCCGCCTACACCTCTTTCTTTCTTATTCAATTTCCAATATGTGATTTATAAAAATTTAGTACAAAGTTTAACTTTCTCCAGAAAATGCCGCTTATAATTATTCAAATTCATTATACATATAGAATTACACACTGTAATACAATCCCTATAATTACATTAAATCTATAACATATATGTATTGTCCGCGGCTGATTAGATGGCATGAGGGTGCTGAAGTAGGGTGTTTCACTTCTTAGGCCTGTATGACACGGCACAGAATTGTGTACAAAATTTTGTTCAGAATTTTGTTCAAAGTGTTTTACAAAATTCTGTGCCGTGTCATACAGCAAAATTGTGCACAAAATCCTGTAGATACATGTTCTAAAACCTACAGAATTTTATACAAAGTCGACGTCGCAATTTTTAGTGTTTATTAACAATCGTAGAGAACACAGAAGAATATGATTACCACGTATTTAACCCGCTTGCCGACACTCCACGCACTTTCTCTTATCTCGCTCGGGTTCTTTATTGCTGCAGCTTGTTTGCTTTGTCGTGCGTTCATGTAAAATAAATAAATAACAGCGCTACGAACTTATGCACTAACCCAATGTTATCAAATCTTGTTAGAATTCTATTTTATCGACAGTCACATGATTATTTTGATTGTTTTCTGTCGCCGTAATTTGTAGTATTTGCGCATACTGACAGACAGAATTTTGTCCAAAGTTCTGTGCCGTGTAACACGTGCTTTACAGAATATATATATGAAGCTTTCACAGGCCTTAGAGGCCCATCGCTTTTGGTGATAGACAAGGCTAAGTTAGTTTGTGCAATGCACAACAGGGCCCGACTCTGCGGGTTATCCTGTTGGTGTGTAACCATGCTTAACCTGCTGGTGTGTGGTGTATTTTTGTGTGTATGTGATCTTGTTACTCCTCTAGTGCGATCGTAACAAGAGGAATGCCATTAATTTGATCCACAACGGCAAATGGAAACTGGGACCCAGTACCGACCGCCCAGGGAATTAGAAAAATTTCCGACCCTGGGGAGATTCGAACCGGGAAGCGTTTGGACTATTACA
Source organism: Limonius californicus (assembly GCA_014611495.1). Lineage (NCBI taxonomy): Eukaryota > Metazoa > Arthropoda > Insecta > Coleoptera > Elateridae > Limonius > Limonius californicus. The sequence continues at coordinate 31,574 of JABXWE010011925.1, read as the reverse complement.
TTCAAAGCTTGGCTCTCTACTACTGAGCCATCCCCGCCCTCAGTTTTACAGAATATTGTACACAATTATGAGCAAAATTTTAAAGAAAATTTCGTATAAAATTCAGTGCCGTATCATATAAGTCTTAGAAGGAAACGTAAACAGCAAACAAACTTGCAGGATCTACTACTTGCTTGGAAAACATTTATTTACACAACCGGGGTGACTGAACATAAGCATTAAAATTGTAATTGTATTTTGCCATGGTTCCTTTACGTGTTCAGAGTTGCCGATGTATAATTTGCAAATTGTTTCGAGTTTTTTTTTTCACTGTTATTAATAATGTTTGCTGATGTTGTCAGTGGGTATTGTTCTGTGATCTGCTATAATATCATATTCAATTCCATATAGCGTAATTTAAAAAATGACGTCGATAAATTATAAAAACAATCGATCAAATTCAATCTTGCGTTTGTTATCACTTTTGCATTATTTCATACTATAATTTAGTCCAGCATGTTTTCAATGCGGAAAAAATGTTTCCATGCAGAATTGTAATGCAGAGATTCCAGTGTAAAGCAGGAGATATTCTCAGAAGAACACATTTAGCCGCATTGCCGAATACATTTAGTGGGAATTTTGCTGGCGTTAGCAATGATTTTTATCGAATAGCAAAAAGAATTGAATTTTATATGGTATTGGATTGTAAAAATATTTATGCGAAGAAATTTACGATATGCTGCAACAGCAATAATGTTACACTGAGACTACTGTATCTATAAATAATTATGCATTAGATTTTTACTGTTAATCTATTACTTTTAAATTATAAATACATAGTGGTTTATCCTTTCTATAAAATATAAACAACCACATAATATTTTTATACCATAATAAATACAAAATGGGCCAAAACACTTCTCCTCAATTTTCCCGCATTTCGAATAATAATCTGTATATAGACTGCCTAAAAACCTGTAACATACGAGGTCTGATCGAAATGTATCCAGAATGGTTTCATAAGTTTGCAATGACTGAACATTGAGGTATGTGGTTTTGCATAAAGTGACCTTGGCATCTATTACACATGTGCTGTGAATTACATTGGCCTTGCTCAGTCGGTTGTTTCACAGTAATGTTTTTTGGTGACATACGTATGTATAACTGTTTGGCGCATTTATCATGTCTGGAAAAAGTGATCAACGAATCTGTATCAGATTTTGTGAAAAACTTGGAGACACTTGCAAAAATACATATTTCAAGTTACAGAAAGTCTACGGGGAAGATTGTATGAGCCGTGCGCAAGTTTACGAGTGGTATAAACGCTTTAAAAATGGTCATAAAGGCGCTAAGAGTGATCCGCGTTCTGGAAGACCTACAATCAGCAAAAGTGAAAAAAATATTGAAGCTGTGCGGGAAAATCGCCGAATCACTATTCGTGAGTTATCTTCAGACCTATACATTAGTTTCGCTTCAGTTCAATCAATTCTTACGAACGATTTGAGTATGGTGCGCGTGTCAGCCAAACTTGAACCAAAACTCCTTCACAATTGAGCAAAAACATGCCCGTGTTTCAGCTGCTACTAAGTTGCTTCAGTGTGTCAAAAACGACGAAAACTTGTAAAAACAATCGTAACTGGCGACGAAACGTGCGTTTATGGGTATGATCCCGAAACTAAGGCCCAACCTTCGCAATGGAAGACCCTAAAGTCTCCCAGACCTAAAAAAGCACGACAAAGCCGCAGCAATGTTAAGACGATGCTGACTTTTTTTCGATTACAAGGGAATTGTGCATCATGAATACGCTCCATCGGGCCAGACAATCAACAAGGAGTATTACTGCCAAGTTCTGCGACGTTTGAGGGACGCAGTTCGTCGTAAGAGGCCGAACTTGCATGAGAATGGCGAGTGGCAATTGCATCATGATAATGCCCCTGCCCACGCATCGCAACTTGTGCAGCAGTTTCTTGCTAACCACCGTATTCCACAGGTCCGTCAGCCACCCTATTCGCCAGACCTTACTCCCAGCGACTTTTTTATATTCCCGAAAATCAAATTCCATTTGAAAGGAAAAAGATTTCAAGACATTGAGGAGATACAGCAGAACACGACGAAGCAGCTGCTCGCTATTTCAGAAGAAGAATTTAAAAAATGTTTCTAGCAATGGCAGCAACTCTAGAATAAGTGTATGGCTTCGGAAGGGGATTACTTTGAAGGCGATTAAATATTAATTTCATAATGCTTGTAATTTCTTTTTAAATAAAGCCATTCTGGATACATTTTGATCAGACCTCGTATACCATATATCTTGGTTATGTTTGATTGTACACTGCAGTAGCACTACAGTAGTAGGTACGTGGAAACGTGTGTTTACAATTAAGTCCGTATTACTTCTGATATAATCAGAAGTAATACCAACTAATAATTTTTTAACTAATGTAGTTTATCAGGTATTCTAATTATACGTATAAATAGCCTTACAATGATGCATAATTCGCATATCTTGATTTCAGAATATGCAAGTTACAGGCCACTAAACATTTAATTTTAGAAAATACATAGATCTCTAAGACACACCATGCTATGTCAGACTTAAAATATGTTTCTTAAATTACAAAAATTTCGAAATCGCGCAGTTTATACAAATGATTCAGTCGCAAATACGTTTGTTGCCGCCGTAATTCCAATGACTAAGGGTTACAAAATAATTTAAAGTTTAATTCAATAGCGGTTAACAGTTCTTAAGTAAAGGGACCTTAAACTCAAAATTTACAAAAAATCTGAATGACTTTAATTTAAGCTACAAAGCTCGGCAACAGCAGCATTTGATTTGTGTTGAAGATCCTTATAGCGTATCAGTTCCAAAATGCAGATCACTGTTTGCGAAGCACTATTCAAATAATCCTAGTTTAACTTTTGTTTCCGGTTTCCCATTTTCGTCTTATATTCTCAATGAATTTTTAATAAACTTCTTGTTTAAGTAACTGGCCTGTTAATTATCTACTGTGATTAGGTTCTATTAACCCTCTTTGCACATATGCTAGGCAGAAAGCTAACCCAATCCGTCAAACAGGAAAGATCAATGCCATGGTTTCCCATTGCCGAAGATGTTTGTATGACAACCGGGACCAACGGCTTTATGTGCCCTTCGCATCCCAAGCAGTTGCATATGCTATTATATTGGTCCACACATTCGAGTACTGACCAGTGCGGAATAGTTTTCTACACTACGAATACAGTTTGACTGGCGTCCACGGAATTCCGCTATTCAATCTCTAGATGTTAAATTGCATCAAAATGGAATCAATTCTTTTGTATTATGATATCGATCACCATACTCACACATACTCATGTACAGGCATTTTCTAGAATTCGCTTTTAGTGTTGGATGTGGAAAGGTATACAAACAAAAATTCTGAATCGAAACAGTCTGTAAATAGTAGAACAGAAATATTTTTGTACCTCAGTACATAGGTATGCAGATCTTCAAAACCTTCTTATGGAAACATTTTCAATATCAACAACAGAAGTTCGGCATTTCCCTACTATTTACTCAGTTTATATATATATATAATATATATATATATATATATATATATTATTTAATGCCTCCAATTTATTTTACAATAATTAATATTGATAATATGTTAAATTTTACATTTATGTTTTCCTTCAATTTATTTAACATCTTTCAAAACGTTTCCGCTTTAATTTTTTTATCACCACTTTACAAAATCAATTTGTGTCTGGAGGCTTCCAAACGCCTTAATCGGTCATTGCCAAAATGTTAAAGTCTAAATGCATATTAAAAGGAAACCGTTCCTTGTTAGTGCAAATTCTACTTGAATTCCGGAATCTATAACATCCCATTTTTTATTACCCGGAATAGCTTTTTAGACAAAGGGATCAGATAATGTTCATCACTGGGCTTGGAGGCGGACACGGGTACTAGATGGACCGGCAGTTATGCGAGGGTTGTATTTGTTCGGGCGATAAAGGGTGATGGACGGGTATGTCCTCACATAACCACACATCCAGAGGGCCAGGGTGAGAGATCGACCGGAACCTCGCATATAATCATATATCGCCGAAGATTGGACGTTGGATTACGCGAGGGGAGCATCGTGCACAATTTGAATTTTAATTTAAAGGGTGAGCATATACCGACTACATTCGCTACTTACACGTTTTAAAATTGCCTGATATTTATTATTCTGTAGCGAACTCATTTGGGAAATTTAAATATATCTCTCCAATTACTGAGCTCTTAAAACACTGTTGAAGTGAAACGTACAATGTTGTTTATTTATTTAAATATGGGTGTTCTCCAAACAAAGGGGACTATGTGAATTGAAATAAAAAAAATTGAATAAGTTTAAACATTCTAAAAATTGACTCTAGAATATTGTTTCTTCCTCACATAACCTTTAGGTTGAATTAAGTTGAAACTAGCAAAAGTACGTATATATTACATTAGTGCGTATTAATGGTAGTTTATTTTTCATTTATGATCTGAAACAGGTTGTTAAATTTCCATTATGAAAATATACATCCTTACAGAATGTTTAAAGGCTGGTCAATAATGTTTCGCAGCAAATATTGTTAATCATTCCTAACATATTTCTAACAAAAAAAAAAACAAAATGGTGATCATTTGTTTCTACAGAAAAACTAGTAAATTTAAAAGTAAATGTAAACCTAATTGGCTTGAACATTTTGAACTAATTGAAAATAAAATTATTAGCAATACATTTTTATATTAATTTTAACGGCATCCTAAACCAATCGGGAAATTCAAATCTAATACAGCCTTCTTTGTAGGCAATCCATGATATCTCTTTCTTTATCTTATGTAAAAGAGAGATTACTGATCATGTCTAGAGAAACAGTAGTTTAGCTAAGGTAGAGACGATGACTTTGTTGCTTCTCGTGATGGTAAATGGCTCAAATTGCTTATTATTATAGAATATTGGCATTAATATCTAATAAACATTGCATGTATTAAATATTTAAGGGTGTAGTTTACAATAAAGTGCAAAATTCACTGAATTAAGTTTAAAAATACCATAATCGTTGGTTAATTTAGCCTGTTTTAGGCAATTTTGTCTCATAAGTTAGTATTCTTTTTCTTCACTTTATTTGAATCTTGCATACGTTAGTCTACTAATTTAATGACAATCGAACACCCTTTTTTTTTGGTGCTTATAAAATATAGAAGCAGATATCAAGAAACATAGGTAATGCTGTCGCATAGATGACTTATAAGTGCTTCTAAAAAAAGTGAAAGGTTAGAAAATGCGTTTTAAAATTACCAAAACTGATACAACAGTCAACAGTAATATCACAGCAATGGAAGAATGGCTCAAATTCATTATTGTGCAAAATTTTCTACAGATATGACTGTAAACTGTTCCTAAAATTTCTCTAATACTTATTTGTTTCACCAAATAAATATTTTATATAGATTTTTAATACCCACAGAACAGAAAGGAGATAGGAATTTCCTGAAACGTTAAAGTAGCGGGAATGTGTAGGATCAAATAAATGGTTTTGTACTATATCACTGACGGCATTATCGAGAAGGAGGAGATACGCTCTATAAGTCACAAAATATCTTAAGATGAGTAAGAACCGATGTCGCACAAGCTACAAAGGGAGAAACTCGCAACGCAACTTTAAATTGACACTGCAAATATTTCATATGGTATACTACCAATAATATTTTAAACATTCTGTCAATAATAAAAGCGAATATTTACATCTTTATACAAGTCAGCAGAAGTCTATTATAACATGGAAAAATCAATATTTTTTGTTCATTGTCACCGAAGCAGTCCATAAACAATTTCATGAAAGAACACAAACAGAGAATAATAAAATTGCTAATGTACACAAGGTGTATTAGAAATTAATTTCCGTAATAGTGCGCTGAGATTTTACTTGATGTGCTTTGATGCTTTTGCAGTTGTGATATATATCAAAACATTCATACTCGAGACTTTTTGAAAGATACTCGTAGATACCAATAACTATAACGCTGCATAAATTGACTTAATATACTATATGAGTATTCCCTTATAAAAGTACTATGAGTGGGCTTTACGAAATTACTAAAACTAAGGATCCTAGCTAAAATACAGCGCTAGTATGTGTTATATGAACTATAATTAACCAAATGTAGCTCTTCAACCCGGGAACTGCTCCTATAGTTGCTTTTTTGGTTAGTTATTTTAAAAATTAATCTTATATTTCTAAAAAGTATTATATCTGATTTCATTCAGCTGGCTGACTGTGTTTTGATTAGTCATTATATCGGTAATATGTTTTAAAAATTTTGTTCTTAAATTGTCTTTTATAATTCAAGGATCAGTGTTTTGCTTTTTGTCTATTAGAGATCTTCAACAAGTACAACAATAAAAGTTTACTTGAATCTACAAAATCCCCAGTTCAATTATAACAAAATTGTTAATCTAGACTACAATGTTTAATAAAGGTTGCGAAATTTAAATGCAAGTAAACAATAACCAGACTAGGGCCGCTTGTAATTAATATACAATTGTGTAGTGTTTCTTAGTAAATCTAAGTTTATGCAATTTCCCTAAAGAAGCCTGCCGCTTGTGCTTTTCTTCGGCACTTTTATTATCCCAATCTGCTTGCAATCGCGATGGTTTTGCCTAGAAATAAAATATTTAATTCCAAGAAATACCTTTTACGTTTAGCTATAAATATTTCAGGAAAACAGCTCTTTGTCAATACGAGTATACACAGAGCTTTTTGTTGGTACTTCAAGGGCGTTCATTATAACAGAATAGTCGCTATAATAAGTATTATAGATATAGGTCTAAGGACTACAAATGTACAAGCGCGAAGTATACAGGGTGGTTGGCTTTTTATTAGCTAACCTATATCTTCGGTAATATTAAAGATACAAGAAAAGGTGAAAAGTAAAACTTTCTTCCCCTTAATCTATATCATCGCGACAAAAACAATTTTTCATAGCCAAATAGTTTGTGGAAAACATCTAACTTTGGGTTTTCAAATTGAACACCCTGTATATTTTTCTCAGTCGACTCTACCTTAAATTCTTGTTTTATTAATGTATAACTAATCGCATTTCAATAAGACTAGAAAAGTCAAACAATAAAATCACAAAACTGGTCATGATCGTCTTTACAAAAATTTCATATGAAAAACCAAAGTTGGACATTTATCCCAAAAACTAGTAGGCCATGAAAAATAATTATTCTCGTTATGTTACAGTGGAACTAATAAAGTTTTCCCTGTGACTTTTTCTTGTATCTCTGATATTACCGAAGATATAAGCTAGCTAATACAAAACTAACCACCCTGTATACCGTATTTTTTTAAAGCCAATGCCATATACCTTATTCTTTTTCGTACCCAAAATAAGATAATAAGTAAAAAATTTTATCTAATAAATTGGACAGCTTCGTTCCATCACGTCCGTTTCCTCTAGCGTACCATAACATAATAACAACAACTTTATCTTTTAAAGAGAACACCCTATATATTTCTGCATCGCAGTTTACAGCTTTATGTGGTGGTAGTTCAGCTGATATTTAGTTTTTGAAGTAAACATCGAATATGAGTTGAATTGAAGCCCTCTGCACCTTCAATGCAGTGCAAAAATATCTAGAGTTGCAACCCACTATACCCACCGTATACCAATACAGATTTGGCAATACCTTATATTTCTTTCGTTCAGACTCTGCATTCAATTATAGTCTCGTTGTGCTTTTACATTAACCCAGAGGAGAAACACGTGGCAGAGAAGAGTACCAGCGCTTACTAGTACCATGGAAAGCATCTTCCAGAGACAATCCAAAATTTAAATGTAAAGCAGGACTAATATTTTACCCTGACTGCAAAATAACTTCCATAAACCACAGCGTTTATAAATGTTATAATATAAATGTATTAGAACCTTCAAACACCGTGCTTCAGACATTTTGTGCGCATTAGATATACCAAATAACCAAAGTAAACGTATCTTCAAGGCTGGGGTGGTAAGACAGCTAGGCTTTGAATGTAATAGTCCGAACGCTTCCCGGTTCGAACCACTGCAGGGGTCGGAAATTTTTCTAATTCCCTAGGTGGCCGGTACCGGGTCCCGGTCTCTATTTACCATAAAACATCCAAACACCAGGCAGGTCAAGCACGGTTTCGCACCAACACGGTAACCCGCAGAGTTGGTCCCTGTTGTGCATAGGACAAACTAGCTTAGCTTTGCCTCACACCACCGCGACACTGCGTAAGCGGTACAAACGAGGATCACGATTATGACGATGACGTATCTTCAATAGCGTAGTTAAACATTCCTTCGTTAATTATCGTAATCCCGCTTACACAGGTCGAGGCGTAATTAAATATAATTCTTGTTAAAATGTTTCTCTTTCGAGTTCCTTTCCTGCCTTAGAAGGTGAAATGCCATCGGTAACAAATTAATATCACAATCAAAACATAGAACGGCGATCTTAATCCAAAAAAGGTCAAACAACTTGTTAAGTCATCTGAACCTTCGCCTAATTTTTGCGATTATTTCAGAAATTATACATTCTGCGGTCTCGGAATATCTTGTGATAGTATAATTAAAAAATATACACAAAATTCTATTAAAAAGAGAAACTTATTATTTCTGACGAAACCGGAGTTGATAGAATAAAGTTACATGTTCCCTCTGATATTCCGTAATTGGTACTGCAACTTAAAATTGCACGTTGAATAAGCAATACGTACCAAACTAGGAGATTGACAAAATTAATGTTTTCTGTCAGACACAGGGGTGAAAGTAGAGAAGAATGTCTTGCCGGAACGCAGTTGATTGAGCGTCAAAAAAATCGAAACACAACAAACTTGTCACGTACACGTTGGTGTCGTATGCAATGGGCGAGTGTTGATGACCATGCTTCTACATCAAGCCGCCCGCTATCCGTCGTCGGATGGGTATATAACAGCACGGATTTCAGTAAGAAATCATTTTGTATTCAGGTTTTGTTGTAGATTTTTTACAAATTAAACTAGTTTTTTGTTGCCTGGTGGGTTTAAATTATAATTGAGTTTCGTTTCCAAATGTTTTGCCGGAACGGCGTTTCGGAGAGTTCCACCTTACTTTCACCCCTGATTATATACTTACCCCACCGTGCTTGTTTATTAGAATGATATAAATTAGTCAATCAAAACTCGTACGTATGCATATTTTTAACAAAGAGGAACGATAATTCTGATTAATAGACTACGAGACACAAGGTAGCTTCTGGTCTGGCAGCCAATAGAGAAACTTCGTTAATTTTGGTATTAATATGTAGGCATAGCACTTAGAAGTTATACCCTTGTTAATAAATTCCAAAGGGTTGTAGCAACCTAACCAAACACAACGGTTTTACTGATAAGAACAGCATATAGCAAAGAATGATTCCAGGAATGATTCAAACATTTAAATTTAAAACGGGTGGTAACTTAAACTTTAAAATAAAAAATAAAATACATATAATACGAAACAGCAAAGTAGTGTTCATATTTATGTTTACTGCTGCAGTAAAATGATACTACCATAATAAAATCCTCCGGCTACCGAAAACCACTTGTATACTACTAGTAGTATAGATATTAAAAATTACGACCACTAAAACTAATTTTGCGTAATAAAATGCATGTTACAGCCTGCGGTGTAAAACATCACGCCTTCTGTCTTTTAAAAATGTGTCAACAGCAATCAATTTTACGACAGATAGTTATTAATAGTTACGACTATTTTACGATCAGTAAAAGTCAGGGTTTTGTTGATGATCGTTTATGGGTGCCGCTTTCAGTAGTAGTATTTGCTTTATGCCCCTTGCAACTCTGCTTGCCTATGCTGCTCGATCTTATATAGATATACTACCCACATTTTCCGGTCATAAAATGTTTTACAGAAATGTCCATGTTAGTCCCATTTTGTGGTTTAAAAGAGAGAATTTAAATTTAAAGGACATAAATACGGTTTTAGTAGAAAGAAAACAAATTCGCTAAACTTCTGATCGTTCTAACAAAGTAAAATACCAGTTTCACGATACATTAACATTTTATTACCCCAAGAATAAATTTCCTACACGCATAATATTAAACACTACTTAGAAATCGAAATAAGAAGCAGAATTAGTAGAACGAACATGTTTTTCTTCCAAATTTGACAATTAAGACAATCTACTTTTGTGAAATGAAAATGGCACACATAAGAGAACGTCTAACAAACAAGTTTTCGATTTTTGATAATTAACTCCTCAAAATTCATTATGAATTAGTTACAGCATTCACTATGTATATTATTGAGAACAGGTTGTGCTTAATTCGTTGTAAAATAGGTAAACCAGATTTGGTTGTCCTAATGTCTGCTTTAAAATGTCTTTATGCTGACTGAATTAATTATCAATTTCAATAAAAGTTTCAATAGTGAGCAGCAGTTTAACGTGGTAATGTTTACATAGTATAATGGATTATGACAGTAGTAAAACAATTTGGATGAGTTTTATGTAGACTATAAACTGTAGCTATTTTTAGAACATGCGTTATGTATAAAATTCCTGAAAACAGGTATTGTAGGTAGTGGCTCTTTGAATAAATCTGATTTAAATTAAACTTAAAATAGTGCAAACAGACGGTCCCCTGACGGAAAGACTTTTAATATAGATATGTGAACCCTAATTGTATCAATTTAGAAAATAAGAAGTTGTATGCATTATGCATATGAACATAAAAAAATTCTCATTTTTAAGCACATTGACCTAGTAACATTATTTTTAATATGAACCTGAACTTTTACTTAGAAATAGATTTTATTGAGGAATGGTTCATACAACTTTAAGGTCTACAAAATATTTTGTGTGCAACTGTCAAAAAAACGTCACTTTTTTTTCTTGATTTTGAGTCGTGAAATAGCATATTTGTTTATAGTAAAATAAAGTCTTGACAACGTAAATAAAGTCTTGACAACGTAAAAAAAAGACTTTTTTTTACCGGCCGACAAAGACTTTTTTTTACGGGTCATGATCTTGAATGAAATTAGCTTTTATTAGATAATTCGAACGTTATTTATCTTTAATTTTGGTAATTTTTCACAGTTGCACACAAAATTTTGTATGCCACATGGCCGTGAACTATCTTTTTTTTATTCGAATATTCGAATATTCATTCTCATAAAAAAAAGTCCTAGTTCACGGCCTTGTTCCATAAATAACTATATTGACTGTAAATAATAGAACATAAGAATTACCCTAAAAATCGTAGTTACTAAGTTAAAGAAAATATAATTTGGGCAAGAGAATTCTAGGAACATCCGTATTTCCAAATGTTATAGTCGTTACTTTCCAGGTCCAGGTCATTTGATATTTATAAGCTGGATGACCGGTTTATTGTAGGTTAATGGTGGATAGTGAAAATTTCAAATTAAAACTCTCCTTTCCTGTTGTTCTTCATTTCAGTTTAAGAAAACTAATTCCTTCGCGAATTTCAGCATTGCTTAGATCTTTAAAATTCCGCATTTCAAAAAGGAATTTTAACTTTCGAATAGTTTTATTTTATGGCAATGAACTAAAACTTCATAACAAAGGAACTTTCCTTACGCTATATTTCCTAACTAATCCTATATTTGGTATAATATCATGTGTAAGAACCGTCGGCTTATCTGCTGGTTTATATAGTTCTAGTTCAATAAGAACTCGATACTTTTTGATCATAAATGATTTTTTTATTTATCGATTTCATCTATTTAATGATGTAGAATTCTTGAAAAAGCGCAAACTATAAACAAAGCTGTCGGTAACGGGCAACGATGATTACAATCGACACATAAAAATCTGTAACCTTACATTTCATGAATAATTCTCCAAAAAAGCTCTGTTTTAGCAGTGGCGCTTTTTAAAGATGAAAATCCAAATTCGACAATTTTCAACTTCTATTTTCAACACAAAACCCTTCATTCAAGCATTTAATGGACACTACTAATAACACCCGGATTATATATATACTAGTTATGGCATATTTATCTTCTATCAAATCAATCTGCAAAACAACTGCGGTTACAGAAAACATAACTACCTAGAAGAAAATATTGTTGGGCGGAAACGGTATTAAAAATGTTGAACGGATTAAAGTAGAATTGAAAATAGTATCAATATTTTATACCCCAAGCAAACGCAGTATGAATTATAACTACACACATACACACAACCAAACTTATATGGAATCACCCAGTATTTGTTACTAATAATAAGAAATGTATGAAAACTTGTTATACAGATAAAAGACAAAGGTTTTTGTTGGAAATAACTAATTGATAAAACTTGATCCCATGCACATTGAAAACTTTTTTTAATTCTGTCCAGTTGTAAAATCGAAATGTCAGAGTAAATATAACTTTGTGTTCAAAAAAGGTAATATGCCCTACGTAAGTTTGTCAGATGTTCAGAGGGGAAGAATTGTTGCTCTTGTTGAACATGCAATGTTACAAAGACAAATCGCAGCAACTATGGGCGTCTCACAGGACATTGTTTCAAAAACATATGCAAGATTTTTAAAATTGGAAACACTCAAGAACAGGCTTAGACAAAGTCGTCGCAGAGTAACTAGTGATCGACAAGACCGGTTGTTAATTCAAATAGATAGAAGAAATCCAACCTCTTCTCATCCGGAGCTCCAAACTTTTGCAGGCCACAGGTGTTGGTATTTCAGTTGAAACAGTACGAAAGAGACTTCGGGCCCGAAATTTATTTAGCGGGACACAGTTAAGGATTCCCGAGTGATCCAGCCAAAACAAAAATTTTCGGCTAAATTGGGGTCTGGAGCACCAGAACAGGATCTTTGAAGATTGGCAAAATATCCTTTTTTCAGATGAAACCAGAATTGATCTGCGATCAGATCACCGTCGAATTCGGGTTTTAAGAGGTCAAGGCACAGAAGCTAGATTGCAAACTGTCAGATCTGTTCCAAGATATAAAGGAGGAACTGTAATGTTTTGGGGAGGTATTATGATGGGAGAAAAAACTTCTTTGCGTCCCTTACGGCAAAATTTAACGGGTCGCCGGTATGTCGATTTGGTGCTAGAACCCATAGTTAGGCTGTGGAGAGATCCAGTGGGAAATATTTTCATTTTCATGCACGTTAATGCCTCTCCACATACCAGCAGAGTTGCCACATACTTTGTGGAAACAGAAGATGTCACTGTTCTGAGATGGCCTGTCTGCTCACCTGAAACTATTCCCATTGAGCATGTGTGGGACTTCATTAAAAGAAGGATTAGAGCTCGAAGGGCTAATCCAGGAAATGTGGATCAGCTCATTCAAGCCGCTCTAGACGAATGGGCAAACTTACCTCAAGAACAAGTTGACAATTTGATTAGAAGCATTCCTCGTAGGATTGAAAATTGTATTAGGGCTAGAGGTGTCAACACTGACTATTAAAGTGAAACACAAATTTTTATTTTTCTTTAATCAACCATTCCAATCCTTTAATTTTACATTTTTAATGCGTTTTTGTTCATTTCAAGCTATTGTTACATTTTGTAATTGTTAATAATTAAACTGGTTTAGTATAAAGTTCCATTAACAATATTTCAGTAGTACGTAACAAAATACTGGGTGATTTCATATAAGTTTCGGTGTGTGTATTCTTCATACAATAGCACTGTATAAAACTTTCTAATTAGTATCTCCAATAATACGAACTACTCAATTCACTAATTCAAACAGTACAAAAATGTCTAAATCTATTTGTATGTCGTTACTAAAATATAACCAGTATTGCTAACTAGAGCAGTGTTTCCCTATTTTTTATTTAATAAAGGAACACCTAACCAGTTTTAAAAACAAGGGAACCCTGAATACGAAGTACTCGGAAAATGCGAAAAGTGAAAGAAATAGTAAGTAGAAATATCAAGGAAATTGTTTGAATTTAATAACAGTCAGAAGATGTTTACTTTGTATCAGGACTGCGATTCAACTAATACAGTTTTAAAATAATTCTAAATAAAGGACATTAAATTGTTACAATAAATTATGTTATAAGATTTAGCAACACAATTATGTCCTTTAGAGGAGGATTATACACAAACGAAAATCCATTATTTACTATTTTTATTGGTTTTGTGTGGTTTTCATAGATAACACGAATTTAAAGTCTTTATAAACTTTGGAAAACCCCTTACCACCACGATATTTATAATATCCAAATACGTATTTTTACAACTAAGTTACCATCTTCTGTAGGAACTTGAACTAATTAGAATAACTTGGGTGAGGACTACCTCTGGAGATAAGTACAGTAACGATAGAAGTTACTTCTACTCTATTGTATGGGGTTTTCCATAGTTTATATACTTAAACCACCGTCTCCATTCAGTCCTAATTAAAACATGGAAAACCTGGGAAATTTATTTGCTTGATGTTGCTGTATTACAGATATCATGATAAATATTTAAATTAATAATATATTAGATAGAAACAATCCATAAATTCTTATACATTTCTTTTTAATGAGTGGATCTTATTTTCCATTATAGTTAATCATTTTATGAAACTCCTGGATTCTGCGAAATACCATTTTAAAAACGCAAAAGAAAACAGAAATATATCGAATCGTCTTTATTTCTTTACTTCTACATAAATATTTTATATAGTCTCTAGTATATACCAGGAATCACGGCGTTTTTAAGGGGTACCAAAATATTCCGAGTGCTGATTCCTTTCGTCAAAATAAACGGTAAACTTCCTATGAATCAGCACCCTGAATATTTTGATGGCTTTTAAAAAACCCAGTATAAATTCAGCAATCCGATTATAGCATCATCAACATCAATTACTACGGATATGGTTATATGGAAGTTGTACTGAACTTCTAATATTTTCTTATTCTAGAGTGTTTCGGAAAGCTAATAAAATTAATACAATTTATATGACCTAATGGAAGGAACTACATATATTCCTATCAGCATACCTCCTAAACAACTTCTTCTTTTTAAGGCTTACAATCCCTAAAAATGGAAGAAAGAAAATAGAAGTAGAACCATTGCGTTAAGTTCTACATTTTTGTATTTTAGTTTAGTCCAGCAACTTCTATTTAATTTCATTTACCTACAGGCATCATATATCAACTATTTTCTTCCATATTTTGTACATTTTTGCAATTCTATCTTATTCAAATCGATGAATTTACAAGTGTTCAAGATAAATAAATTTTTACAAAAAGGCAAGAAGTGTATAATTTAATATATTATATTTATATTGAATATGTATACATTCATAGATGATTTTTTGTTATGAATTCGTAAATCATCTTGAGATAAATCTATATTTTCCTGACAACTAGATTTCTGTTAATAACTGACTTACGTCGAAAACGATTAAGATGATGGAATTGCAACAAAGTACGCTGTTTAAAGTACATATTATTGTGTAGAAAATAGCAACGACAACAACATTTAAAATGTTAGTAGGTATATATAAAAAAAAAACACGAATAAAAATAATGCACAATCCCGTAAACAGTATGATGCGGGTATGCAAACGAAATTAGGGATCAGGATAACTAGTGGTAATATATAAAATTTCAGAATTATACACGATCACTGTAGATGTAATTACCTATTATAATTTTCTTTACCTTTTATAACTTTGATGGACTGCAAAACTTAAAATAAGTTGTTCAGGACATAATGTTCTCGTATTTTAGACACTAATGCAGTTTTCGGAAAATTTGTGATTTACATTGCATGAAATTTCGATACTAAACTAATAATTAATTAATTTATATTACCAAAAGTATATAGGTAATATATAACAACATTGTTTATCTCCAACACGCCTTTTCATGTATTTTTCAGAAACATTATAAACGACTAATAAAACCTTATGGTGTGTTAGTAAATATAAAAATATTATAGCGAAGAATTCAGCTAAAACAGACAAAAGAAAAACTGGAACCACTTGAACAATCTTCAATCTAGAGCGCGGTTTTTGTAAATATTAGACTTTCTTTCAGTTTCAGCATAACCCATATTTTATGTACGAATAATAACTGCAGACGATTTGTTTGTCAAGTCGCAAATAAAACCTCAGACTATGAACTGGAAACTGTATGGGGAATGCTTTATCGTTTTGTTTTCGTTTCTCATTGCAGTTTGCGCAAGTCGTCGGGCGCCTGGAAAAACTGAGAAAAGCGTCATATAATACCCGAGTTACGAATATTTTCCGTAAACGAGCAAGTAAGCTCATTTCGTCAGACAGTTATATGTGTGAGTTAAGGCGTTTCTTTTCGTTTTATCCTGCCGCTTATCTTGCCACTAAATTTCTGATTTTAATGGAATTTCTCTGCAGTTCAGCGAGCGGTACCCGCTATGTGTACGCGCCAAAAGCTATACTTAAGTTTTATGTGGCCTTTTTAAATTAGGTCTATTGTTATAGGCCGTTTAAAGCAATCTTGGGCGTCTGGAGAATATTACGCATTTGCGATGGATTATACTTTAAATGAGCTGAGGGGAAAATTTAATATTACTTTTTCGGAGACTAACGACTCTAATAAATTTTCCTCTAAACCTACGTAGACAAAACGGGTATCGTGAACGAACGCGTTTATTTTATGCATTAAAATCTACGTCAAGTTTAATTCCCCCGTTCGAATAAGCAATTTCAATTTAAATTGTCCACAATAATTTTACAAGGAACTTAAAATTAAATCTTATAAGTTACCTATCTCAAGTACAACATAACTTCATTAAACTATTAAAAGACTTTATAATAAAATGCGTTGGTAACTTGAGAAATTTCTGCATCAGTTGTCTACGAGTTAGCAAAAAAATCCTTATTTTCCTTACAAACTTTTAAGAATGTAAGGTATTTTATCACAAACAAAGTTTTCCCCACTCTCCGTCCAGTCCCATGTACCATTAAATAACACGAAAAAATAAAAGAGACGTTCTAAAAATGATGTACGGTAGTTTCAGGTTTGGAATTTTTGTTTGCCGTCTTATTCGACCCCCTCAAATGACGAATGGCCTGGTCGGACCTACTTACAAAGCTGGAGATGAAGATATCCAAGACTGGAATTATGTACCACAGCCGCCGAGAGGAGGTCCTTACTTTGTTTACAACAAACTGGTTTGATAGATTAATGTTTCTATTAACAAATTTTTTAGTTGGTATTTTGGATGGGTCCATGGGAATAAAATGCTCTGACCTGGTTTCAAAACCTTCACCAAAAGTTTGCTCGCTGAAATACAAACGTCTCAATCTCTGAAGCTGTTCGGGTTGCCTTGCTTTACTTTGTACAAAAACGCTGTTGATGCATTATAACAATGGTATAAAAATCATGTGTTGCACCACTTACTTTTAATTCTCACGCAAAGCACTATTGAAATACCTACTTCGGTTTATAGAAGTACATTTGCATTGTGTACGATGTAACGAGCTATTTATTACATAGGTATATTGTAAATTATACGCTATACCTGCATCTTCATCCCTTGTAGTCATATAAGTGGTTAAGGCATATATCACATCGAGGGAACATAACCGTAACCGTGACAAATTTTATGTATAGTTGATGTGTGCGCTTTACAATTTACAACGGACCATGCATGTGTAAATTATACATTAGATGTTTGGTTTAGTTTATGAACCAAGATACTAATAAAATCTCTTAGTCGCATACCCGTGAACTGGATTTATAAGCATGTGTTTAGAAAGTGGAGAACTTTTGAACTTTAGACATAAAATTTCTTGTGATACTAAAGTAGGAATTAATAATAGATGATATTGACGAGGACATGGATGAACAACATAGAATTATGGTCATTGCGTTTTCAGAAGGCTATCGTTAAACAGAATAGAATTCTATATTTTTGTTCAGAAAATTATGCAGAAATTATATGATTCCATATGGATTTGGTGTTTACTTGTTCTTAGTTCGGTATTTTAAGTTATATCAAGTGTTGTTAATTTCATCTATATCTTTCAGATAGAAAAATTAAACCAGAATTGACGCATTGTAGCGATACTATTGTTCATAATTCAGATTTACACTACATATATGTACTTATATACTTATTATTTGAATTTATTTTATCATCTACCAATTAAGGTGGGTGATCCAAAATAGTTATTATTAAAATTCCTATAACCTTGGAATTTTTTTAATCAGTCTTAAATGGTTTATCCAGCATAACAAATCGTTTTCGTATTCAAATTCCTGGTAAATGTCAAATTTTAATAAGTATATTTAAATTAGAAATAATCCATTTTTAACACATCGTGAATTTGTTTTAGTGATTTTTATTTATTGATGGTATACATTATCTTGACAGTTAATAAAAGACAAGAATTTTCTAGTTCCTAAAATTTGATTGTACTTGTTTCTTAAAATATAGGGAGAATACTTACATTAGTGGCATTGTTCTCAATTTATATGCAAATTATTTTGAATATTATGTGGTAGACTTTCGGTACTGATAAAAGTGTCCGCCCACTTGCTCTTCGCCGTTTGCTCGTCCCGTTTGCTCGACAAGCAAGTTATTCATAAAATAAAATATTATTTGTAGGCATTTAGTGTATGCTGTTGGTAAATCTAAAAATCTTACATTCCTGTAAGAAATGTTGATAGTCAAAGCAGGGGTGTATGTTCTTGTATTTATATTCGTACAGGGAAATATTTATTTTTTGTTCCTAATCAAATTAACTAGAAGTATATCTGTTTTTTATATTGTATATATTTTTAATTGATAACTTCTTAAAACGTTGTTATAAATACTTTATTGATACAAAAGCAGCATTTTAAGTTTCTAATAATTTTAATTACCAGTTATCCACTCAAACCGAGTTCATAAACGAATATTTCCTCAAAATATCAAAAGTATTTTAAAAAACCTCTCCCTATACTTATAGGATCTGAAAATAAAAATAAAGATTTTAATTTTAATACAAAAGATATCCTAAATTATTTTACAAACGAAGGTGCCTAACAAAATATACACTCGTTTTCCTGCGTTGATGTTGTTATACTTAGTACTGTTAGCAAGCTGGCTGTCGAACAAATATCCTGGTGAGCATCTTTCGCAGCGATCAAACGGCAATCAGTGACGAGCAAACGGCGGCGAGCAGTGAAGGCGAGCAAATGACCTAAAACCCTGATAATAATCATTTCGGCTTCAGCATACGAGGATGGTTCGATAACTACGTGACCTAACAAAGAAAACGCAAGTTTTTTTCGACAAAAAACATTCTATTTTTCAATATAGTCCCCTGCTCGCTCAACACTCATTCCAACGATATTCCAAATTAGCAATGCCTTCACTATAGGACGATAAATCCAAGTCCTCGAAATAGCTATTTACAGCAGCGATTACCTCGGAATTAGACGAAAATCTCTTACCGCCGAGCCATTTTTTCAGATTTCGAAACAGATGATAATAGGGCGAATGGGGCACTAATTCAAATCCCATTCATTAATTTTGGCCATTGCAATCGCAGACTTGTGGGCAGGTGCGTTATCTTGATCGAAAAGCACTTTCCACTTTACCAAATGAGGTCGTTTCTCTTTGATTTTGTGGCTAAGTTGTTCCAACAAATTGGCATAATACTCGCCATTTATTGTTTTCCCCTTTTCTAAATAGTCGACCAAGATAATTTCATGAGAATCCCAAAATACGGTTACCTTAACCTTTCCTGCTGACAAAACCGTTTTTGCCTTCTTTGGTGGCGGAGAACCTTTGTGTATCCATTATTTGGACTGTTCTTTGGTTTCGGGAGTATAATGGTGGACCCACGTTTTATCGACGGTTATGTAACAGCGCAAAAAATTCTTCAGATTGTGGCGAAAACGTGCCCAAAGGTCACGAGAAACACTCAAACGATTCCGTTTTTGCTCCGGTGTGAGCAACCGCGGCCCCCAACGTGCCGAGTATTGTTTCATTTCCAATTCTTCAGTTAAAATTCTGTGCACACTGTCATTTGAGATACCTACTATGTCTGCTATCTCGCGCACTTTTACTCGACGGTCATCCAATATGGTACGGTGGACTATTTCAATCATATCCGGAACAGTAGCAGGTTTTGGACGTCCACTACGGGGTTCATCATTTGTGCTCACACGACCACGCCTAAATTCGGCAACCCAGTTTTTAACCATTGAAAACGAAGGAGCGGATTCCAATAGTGTTGAATCCAGCTCTGCTTTGATTTCAGTTGGTATTAAGCCTTTCAAATGAAAGTACCTCATCACTGCTCTCAACTTAATTTTTTTCATTGTTTACAAAATCACACGAGACGTTCACTTTGGGGTACTGTCAAAAACAGAGTAATTGACAGATCGCTCTATACTGTCATATTTAATATAATAAAGGATAGTTCTACGGAATGGTGAAGAAGATTCCTCCGAATTCGCGCCATCTCTGTGTTAGGCCACGTAGTTATCGAACAATCCTCGTATTGCCAGTATCGGATACTCGGACGCAAACGTATCGCAAGAAAACAGCTATATACTGTAAATATACACGGAAATGTAATTACCGTACACCTCCGATAGATAGATTTATCCGAAATGTTTTCCATATCGTATCTTGTAATTTAATTTTTATCTACAAGCTTTCTATTGAGCTGTTACTACAAAATTACATATGTTTTTCCTGTAAAAACACGAAAGCAAACAAGCCTGCGCGAGCAACAGTATGAAAACTACTGATAATCCAATAATTTTGAAGAACCTTCAGTTGATATCATTACATAAAGCCTCTATAATATCAGTTTTTGGTTGCTAGAAGAGTATCTCTGTGCAAATTTTTGTGGTTGGTCTGACCGGAAATTTGTAGCTTCTATAATTTATTAATTATCATACAGGGCACATTTCTGGATTAAATAGCATTAAACACCTTCAAACGTTAATATGACAATAATCTAACCATTTAACTAAATTTTCAATGAGTAGTACACATTGTTTGAAGCAATTGTCGTATAAATAAAAAATGCATATTCAGGAAAATTGTCAGTTTAATCAATATATTACTATAAGCTACTAAGTGCACCTTGAGTTACACTAAATTGTTGATTTCTTTATCAACTTAAGAAAACTTATCTTACTACAACATTACAGATTTTGGAAGGAAACACCATCTTCTGCTGAAAATTTAGACATTTAGACCTTCGAAATTCACGTAACTGACGATGATTTATTTGACGAGTCAGATGATGAAACCTTGGATAAAAAAAAATTAAATTGACAGAACCAAATGATTTTACGAGAATGCCTAAATGGAAGGAAGGTGAATATGAATACACCAACTTACCAGAATCAGCAGAGTTGGAAATAACACCAATAAAACACCTTTAGAACTGTTTTACAAGTACTTCGACGATGAAGTTTCAGATAAGATAGTGCAATATTCAATTAAATATGCGCATAATAACAACAGGCATGATTTTACTTGACTAAAGGTGATCTACTAAATTTTATTGGTGTAATGATATTGTCAGGATATCACACATTCCCTCAAGTTCATTTATATTGGTCAACGGACGAGGATAAAGAGACATTGTAAAACAGTACATGAGTAGGAACAAATTTATGACAATCAAGCGAAGCATACATTTATCAGATAACAGCAAATTAGATCAACACGTAAATTTACTAAAATGCGTCAATTTTAATAAAAAATATATTTACAATTCAATGTGTTTCCCTTCAATTTGTCCACTGCTAAGCAGATGGTTCCTTACTTCGGGAAGCAGTCATGTAAAATGTTCATAAAAGGAACCTGTGCGATTCGGATTCACACTGTGGTGCATTTGTTCATCTGATGGCTACCTTCTTAAGTTTATGTCCTACTCTGGTGCAGTAGCAGGCAATGAAAAAGCAACAGTTGGAATGGGTGGCCAAGTTGTACTTGATCTGTTATCCGGTAGTCACCAAATATTCTCTGATAAGTATTATCCTCGTATAAATTATTTACTATGCTAAATCAACAAGGATATCATACAGCTAGAACTATCCGTGACAATAAAACGAATAAGTGTCCTCTAGAAAGCACACAATCTATTTCAAAGGAAGAACATGGAACGTATGATACCGTATTTGATGAGACACGGGAATATCACTTGTGCGATGGAATGATAATTCTGTGGTTACTATTACAAGTAACCACTGTAATTTCCAACCACTATCTTTAGCGAAACGATATAGTAGAAAATATAAGCGTATAGAAAACGTGAATCAACATGCTGTAATTTCAAACTACAAGAGATTCGTGGGTGGTGTAGATCGGCAACGGTATCGCAAATTATAGAACACGAATGATAGGTAAAAAAATGGTGGTCGCCACTGTTTAATAATACCATAGATAGCGTTATTGTGAATGCATGGATGATTTACAATTTAGTAAATATAAACAAAATTTCGCAGTATGACTTCAAGTTATATATACTCCGTCTTTTGAAATTAGAGACCAATTAAGCAAAACCTACTTCGTTGAATGTAGTAAATGAAGTGGGTTTTAACAATTCTGGGCATGTCATTATAGAACAACAAAATAAAACAAGAAGAAGATGTAGAATTTGTCACGGTGCAACGATTTATATGTGTAATAAATGCACGTACATATTCATGCTGGCTGTTTTGAAACTTATCATATAGTATCGGTATCTTACCATTGATGCGTATACGCACCATCGTCTTTTTCTAAATTTGAAAAAAAAACATTTTTTAGATATTAATTTCTCTTCATGAACCCCTAAGTTACTAAAAGAGTTTTTAATAATATTATATTTTTATTTCATACCTTGGCTTTAAATGGGTTAAGATCGATGTTACAATTGAACATATCAGTTTTACTCAATATTTCCATATGAAGATCCATATCTCAAATTAAGGATAATAGCTTCCTTATTACTTTGAAAAGCGAAGCGAAGCGAAGCGAAGCGAAATATTATTGCTTGCGTTGCTTGTATTTAGCCGTTTTTTGTCGCATGCTGTGCTTCATATTCTCAACGTAAAGGACACCCCATAGCTTATATTATAATCAGAATAATCCAAATTCCAACTCACTAATCCTTGCGCTATCGCAATAGTATCACGTCCCCGTCCATAGATGGATAATTGAAGTTTCGTTTTTGTCTATGTGCGACATTCTCAGATTGGGTTTTAGATCTTAGAAAAAAAAATAGTCCTGATGACGTTATCTGCAACAAAAGATGAATCGCTGGTTAACTTCTACACTATTTGACACACAACTCCATCGAATTAACTACATGTTCGATCAAAGTAGAAAGTAAATTCTATGAAATTGCTACAGCATTTATTTTAGATTATACAAGGTTGGGTACATTTATAAACGAAACATTTTTTAGTCCATAGACTGTCCAATTTTCATCGTTAAAACCAAATCCAAAGTAAATGCTATATTATCGCTGCGTTTCGTATAAACCTTATTACTCCAATTAAAATATGAATATATGTTGTAGATATACTCGTATTTGAAGGTTACTTTTCATAGATGAATTACGTAAATTCGTTCTCAATTGGTTTTGTGAGTTCAAACATACTAGACGAAAGCTGTTTTCTAATTTGAACAAGATATTTAGTATACCGTGTGGAGCTGAAAAATGCATCCTTTTTGAACGGTAATTTCTGTCCAGCGGTCCCAGATATTGACTTAAAAAATACAGATTATTTCAGAATTGGCATCAGTTTGGTGTGGTGACCTTCCAATTTAAATTCAATCGAGGGTTGTAGCCTATTTTTGAAAAGCGCTTAACGAGAATATTACTTTAAAGAAAACTTTTTGCTAATTCCAAGAAGTCCCAAGATAAAATTACAGCTGCTTGATCAGATATGTTCTTAGATTGATTAAAGGAAACACGGTATGATGGTAGTCGTATATAGTCGGGTGTCGTCTTATTATTTGACGGGTGGCCCTTCGCAGTACGAACCACCAAAACACTTGTATAGTTATATTGCTCTCGTTCTAGCTCGTTAGTTCGTATAGGCTATTAGAGCGAGCGCAAGTCTTGTAGATTGCCGCTCTGAAGTTAATGAAATGCACTACGATGACTTGTGAAACGAAAAGAGATAGCACCTACAGTGTTCAGTGGTTCCAAAACAGGTGACAATAGAATAATTTGGACTAATACTAAACGCTATGACAAACATATCGGGCGGTTTTACTGATGAGAAAGTTACAAAAATGTGGGAAAAAGCTTTAAATCAATGCGGTGAAAATGAATGGAAAAATCGTGTACGACAAATTCTCATCAGCCACCAGTACCTTGGCAAGAAACCATTGAGTATAAGACGTACTATAAATACAGAGACACAAAAATAGGGAAAAGCATGCGTGCTATAATCGATGTAATACGGTATTTCGGGAAAGAGAAGGTATTAAAAAGCATATGTAAATAACCCAATAAATACCAAAGAATGTCTAGATATTTAAGTTATTCGGCTTCAATGTTAAATTGTAGGTATCTTGTGCGTCTAAGTCAGCGCTTAGGAGAAGCACGTAACAGATAAGAGTGCCGGTGTTCCGCAGTTGAACTTAAGACTGTTAACGAAAGAACATCGTCCAATATGAATGCAATACGTATTTATTTATATCTGTTGTTGTAAAATCCGATAAACATGTGAATAATTGTGTCTATAATTTCTAGGTTCCCGGCTCACCCTATTATTAACAACTGATTGTTAGTGATCGTGATTCCCTAAGGCGTTGCCGTGCCATTTAAACGTTCAGTCTAAGTTTGCCATGTAATAATAAAGTCATTATAATTTAGTAGTAATACTATTAATTTATATAACATGTACGGTATTAGCAGCAGATTTGCATTTACATAACTTGATATGTACGACGTATTTGGAAACTTTTCGGAATATTTTGTACATTTTATTTGTGTCGTCCGAATTTTACCAACACGGCCTGGCAGAATCTTATTAGATGAACGGTAATGGTGTGGTAAAACCCCGAGATTAAATTGTTGACATACTTTTTGTTCATTTACGACTTCAAAATGGCAAAACATAGATGTATGCCGGCAATCCTGTACGCACCAGCTTTCGTGCTTTTACAGTGACATACCTAACTTTAAATTGATTGATTATTTTTATATCAAAGCAGAAAATTTTAGTTACAATACGCTCCTTTGTGTTTCTTTTATAGTCACCAACAATTTCATATAATTATTTGCACCAAAGAGAAAGCTATTCTCTTTCAAACAGTACGCGTTCTTGAGTCAGACGATGTATCGAATTTAGTAAGGACAATGGATTAAGACAACGATTTCTCATATTTGGATATTGTATAAGTATGTAACAGGATTATAAATCCTTATTATACTGAATAATTCGACAATAAAACACCAATGTATCAACATTTATGATACTGTAAACTGTAGTGCCACTACATTTATTGTGGTGGAAGTAAATTTTCATTTATTGACTAAACTAACTTGTGTTCAAAAAATTAGATGAATGAATTAAGGTTGAGACAGAGTCTTTATAGTAGAAAATCTAGAAGGTACTTACTGCAGCAGCTAAAATTTGAACTTTTAAGAATCTTGATTTTCTTTTTACATTTAATATATTATACTGCCGATCTTGATATGCTAATGCAATATCACCAATGACAATTTTTGTATGTTTCAGCTTACAAGGGGAATTTTAGGTGGTGGAGATGTAAGATAACCAAAAGCAAAATAAGACTACCAAGTGGACCGAGACTGCGGCGCTCGCAGCAGAGGAGGACATACGTCACTGTCCGAAAAGCCGTTAAGGAAACAAGAACAATATCTCGAGCCAGAGCGATGCATCGCAGGGGATTCCGCGGTAATGGGAATGCTGGAAATAAGAAGAATGCGTATCTGGGTCTTAAAGCATCCGCGGCCACCTCCTGCAGCTCGCGGATTGGCGGAGGGCCTCTGGTTTCCACGGCAACAAGGAGGAACACGCTGAATCCTTCAGCTGCACCAAACTGATTCATTGCCACCTTGAGATGTTTTAATGTTGCTTTTATTCAAATTAACGATTTGAAGTAGTTGCCTATCTTCGGAGACATTCAAATCGATTTTTTTTAACAAAAAGATATCCCACAGCGCCGTCTCAAATATTTATGTAGGCGATGCTCTGCAAGGATTGTTCAATAATTAAGATTTAACTTGGAACGTTGCTTCGTCCCTGAAAAAATTACAAAGATATGGTTGCTGCACGAAAACAAACTGCTGTATGCGACATATTCAACGTAGGTTCGCAGTGCAAACGGCAACCCTTGAATAAGTTTCTACAGGCAAGCTTACATCGAGATTAAACTTTAATGAGAACTACGTTTCAGGGTGTACTTGTATAGTCTCAACTTAGTCTGTTTAAATCTGATTGGTACTGCAGAAGCTTCTAAAAATTTAGTATACAACCCGGAACAAAATTATGGCACGTAACAAAAAAGCAATACTAAGCTTCCTAAGCTCAAAATTAATTTGACAACATAGAGTACACAAAAAAAACTATATTTACAAGAGAATATCATGTTTCCAAAATTCACCTTATTGATCAATAATGAATTGCAAAGCAATGTAATTGAACTGCTGCGATGTGTTAATACAGTCGTCATTATTCATCTCAATCCACGATTAGTTGAATTCCATACATACTCCCAACTAATTTTCTATAGTTTTAAATATGCAAATCTCTCGATGAACCGAATTTGAAGTAGTCCAAGATTTCGATAAGTTAAAGTAATCTGCTTAGCACAATTTTCTTGCAAGGAATAGTCTTTCAAATACAACTCGAGTGGCTTAGTAAGTACTAATTATACAAATATTTAACAGATCAAGTTGTGTAAATCATTCGTAGTACGTATCGATGTACCATGGACCTTAGTTTTTAGGGATTGTAAAACTGCACCTTGCATAGGTCATAAAATGTAGCTGAGTAAGTTATCTTAGCGATGCTTACTTGCCGATTACTGACAAGCTGGTAACAGCAAACATTTGCTTATTTCTTACAATCTCAAGAGTTGTAAAACACCACTTGCTAAACTTCCACAGGTACTACTAAAATGAAAAATTTAGTACAACTTTAGCATGGCACTAATCTGATCGAAAATTGAAAAAGTCATAAAAAGGAAAAATTTATTTGGCACACCAACTAATACAATTCTAAAAAAAAGAAGAGTTCTATCATTGGAAAGACACATTATCGACCATTTTGTTCAAGATAATTACGTACCAAATAAACTATTTCAGTTTTTGCTATTAATGACCAATATTGTGAAACTAATAAACATACAAACCAAATCCAATTATTTTGTAACACTAGATAAAATGTAAACAAGTATTTAATATATGCAAATATTTCGAATAATAAAAAATTGTGCATATTTACTTCCTGTTTCATTCAAGTCGCATTTCCGATAAGCCGAATACAATGTTCTACCCATACCATTATTCTTAAAAAAGTTTTGACTGTATCGAAGAAACCGAAATAATTGACCTAATAAGTATTACATGTAATTATCTATTAAAAGCTAATAGCACTTAATTTTAAATTCTTTAATTAATTATTGAAATTAGCATCGAAAATTTGATTTGGCAAATATACTGTACCTATCCCACTAGCACTTTAAAATATTTGAGAAAAATCAGAAATGTAGCTCTTAACACTTTAGGAATTTCCCAAAAATTTTATTTGAGAAATATCCAGAGTATCTGCTGTATCTGAAAAAACTATCCTGATTTGTCATTAGCAAGAAAACCGTTTCTCTTATTTTCCTTTGGAGACGGTATTGGTCTTCTGTAAGAAACTATTATCTCAGGGGTATATCAGTTCATACTGACTTCATATTAACTTGACTACCTAACGACTATGTTCTGAAAAGTTATACTGGCAATTACTTTTTGGGCCAACATCACAAGCCATTATAACAAAACAGATTTAATGTTTAAATTGAAGTTATTTTTAGATTTTGTTGTTTCTTATCAGGATATTTTATAATTCCATTTATATAAAAATAAACACTATTAATATTATACATAGAAGTTAATAGTGTGTGTATTATATTTTCTTGATTATTTGTTACCGTCAAGGACGCTATCTATCCTGGTAAACTACAGATTATAACTAAATAGCTACAGCAAATTATTCATCGTTATTATACTTTTTTCTCACTTCCTTAAATTGTACAGCTAAAATAAGTGTTACCAATGAACATCCTTTATTAGACCATTCAACGTGTGCAACATTATGAAAAATCTGAAACTGTTAATATCTTCAAAAGTAAAGCTGTCAATTTTTGGTTTCCGTTTTTAATGCAAATTTTGCATACATAAAATACGATTGTTTGGTATTATAATAGTTTTCTACCCCTTCCGGGTGCTATATTAAAATACCATATCTTTCTTATTCTAAATTCAGAAGCGATATTGTTACATACTTGGAATCAGAGTAACATTAACAGTGGTGTACATAAGTACATCCCTCTATTTTTCCAAGAAGTATACTAAACCAATATTATCTTAGGGCAATTTTAGGGCTTTTTCTCTGAAAACAATTTAATAATGTTCCAGTCAGCCACCATCCAAGGATATAGACAGCACATAAGAAAAATCTTTTATGGAATGTATGGATATGATAGGCATAAAACAAATCTATCCATAATTTGGTACTAATAAAAATAACTAAATAATGAATGAAGCATTAATTTCTTGCTACACAGGAAATTGCACCACGCTGCTGTCTCATCACAGAATAAAGTAAATAAATATACATACAGGGTGAGTCTGCTAATACTTGATATATCAGTTCCGGCAGAATTATAAAAGATGCTTTTGTGTACAGGCACTATCAAAAGATTCTATTCTATTCTATTCTAACGAAATTAAGCAGTCTAGAATATGCACATAAAATAATTTTGTCAAAAATTGGATTTTTTAGTGTTAATTATTAATTCGAACATTGTTTTCTGTAATGCCCCATTTTTTAAAAGTCACTTATTTTAAGTGTTCTGAAATATTTAGAAAAATATTTTCAAATTTGGCTGGCTGTTCACAACAGTGCGGTATTAACGTAAAATCAAAAATAAAACAAAGTGAAACATCTAGTTGCAATCAGAATAGTGTTCTGCCGATACTGTCTTTCCAAATACATGTGGCGTTTTGCATTAGTGTGTGTCTACTGTTATCGATTGCAGTAATTAGCATTAATTTGTTTAGATTAAATTCATTATTCAAATAATTAGAAAATCGGATCCCATAGTACCACTATTATATGTAATAATTACACAACGCAATGAGAGCCTAAATGGACTGATGTTTTGAAGCACAGGCTCTCATACGAAAAATACGAAAAATCAGTATCGCAGGCGAGGGGCAATTTAAAGGTCCTCATTTTTAGAAAAATAATGTTTATAAGCAATATCAAAAAATTGCGTTGAGGTATCCACATAATGTTTTTGATGGCGCTTATACATACGGGGCACGTGGTGGAGGGTTAGAATCTGTTCAAGAACAGTTAATATTTCAAATAACTTAGATATCAAGCTGATTAGTCTTAGCAGACTCATCCTGTAAATAAAAACGTATTAAAATAAGATTTTACAGACACTATACGAAATTTTATAATACTAAGCTTAAAATATCCATCAGTA
The DNA here is from genome assembly GCA_014611495.1 of Limonius californicus. NCBI lineage: Eukaryota > Metazoa > Arthropoda > Insecta > Coleoptera > Elateridae > Limonius > Limonius californicus. The sequence goes on along the minus strand of JABXWE010011925.1, from coordinate 1,936 downwards.
TAAGCTTGTTTTACGTCAAATATAAATTATAACTGATACTTTTTTGCTATTTATTGTGTAACATATTTGGTACCAAAGTTTACTGAATCTACATCTAAATGTATTACATTTAAATTAATTTTTAATAAAAAAAGCATTGAAACAATAAACTTGATTAAAATTTTATAATTAACTAATAAGAATGCTTTGGGAAGCAAGTTGCGATAAGACTGTAGCTATTCGAATATTTGTAGTCGGTTCACACACGACGCTTACTAATTGGAGTAAGATTAAAATTATGTTTAAATTTTAATTGGTCTTCTACTACTTCTTGTTGTGGCATCAAACTAGACATTGTGAAGGTACAAATAAAAGCTAGTGGTTTGAAAAATATATCGGAAAGGTTGATATTATTTATAAAGTAGATTTTTCCAAACGTAAGCGTAATTGCGTTTGCTTCTGCTTTGCAGTTGATTCTCTAGATCTTGACACTAACTGAGATAATAAATAAAGTAACTTTTTTCCTAAAAGTATGCCTTACAACAGCAATGCAAAACACCAAAGCTTTGCAAACCTGCGCTACGTGATGATTTAGAGAAACTCGATTTTAAATATCGTTGTGGTGTTAATTTTTTTAGAAATATAAAAATTCTATGATATACTTATTATTCATCACCATATGTAGTAATGTATTAGTGCCACGTTTGTAAACAATAATATAATGTATTATGTATTACTATTCGTATCGTGCAGAATATTGCACATGTAGAGCTTGTTGCACTACTATCATTACAGTTGTAGAATCATTATTTTAATACATTATATTGCACATACATGGTGTGAGAGAAGTCTGCTGAAATTAATTTTCGTAACTCTAGAATGCACCAACCAGCCATAATTAATTTTAAAAGAAAATAGTAAATAACAATAGCCAGTGACAGTTAAAACAATTAAAAAGAAACTAACAATATATTATAAAAAAGATTTTAGAAACAGAACAGCAATTTGTTTCACTTACTGAAATATTGCAATTTGGTGTCGAATTCTACATTAAACTGTCCCTAAATTCAGTTTGTAAAGGGTCACAAATATTGATAAGCTTCCTTGACTAAAAAGCTTTGCGAAGCCAACTTCAACACTAATTAAGGAAGAAACTATAAACCTTACCGAAAATTGGTTCGGAAGCTTTTTGGCTTGATTTTGCACCTAGATTCACCCCTTTAAATTATGTAATCCACTTCTTTGCCACCCTGTATAGTTGTTACCTAGTTTAGCTAATTTAATCTTGCCTAATTATTTCTTCTGAATATAGTTTGGAGTGTTTTTTAATTCACAGGTACCTTAACAGAACTGCAGGAGTTGCGCTTGCTAGCTCCATCTATTATTGAAATTATAAATTATTGCAAATATCCATGAGACTCGAACCTGTTGCCGTCGGTTTCGTAGAATAAAATCATAACCACAGGAAAATATTTCATAGCTTTTTATAAATGTAACAGAATTATGATCATTACCATTAATGTGTTTCAAGATACTGTAAGCATACACCCATACGTAATGTAAATTCTAAGAGCAGCAATAATATCCATAACAATTGCTGAAGCAAATATAAACAATAAATTATGCTCTGTATACCATGTATCATATTTTTCATCTATTGTAACTTGTATGATTTAAATAAACCTGTATGTACGAATGTTTCTTAATTTCTCAGTATTAAACTAATTGAATCAATATTTAATTTTATCTCTAAGCTGAAATCCTCAAGATTGTCTACATAGTGCTATAAAATATGATAGATAGACATAAATTATACATATACTATGTAGTATATACAAATCGAATGTAATACACTTTTAATAATTGTTAAATATATAAGAAGAATGTTCTTTTAAGAATACTTTATAGGTATACATTGGAAACTGATGATATTTTGCTTCCATAATTATGTATTAGA
>JABXWE010011924.1:0-40895 GCA_014611495.1 Limonius californicus | reverse complement strand
ACTCAAGAGGTAGTCAGCTGGCAGAGGTGATCTCGTAAAGCCGCCTATGTCTAATTATTATTATTATGAATGAATGTTACATCAATTCCAGGATAGCATCGGCTAACTTTTACGCGGGGGATTGGTCACCCCATTAACTCACCCCATCGCATGTGGGGGTTTAGCAGGATGTTCCTCCGCGGCTCCTGCGAATTTTGTAGTGTCTGCCTAGAGAAAGTCCAATTGCCCGGTTCCCTCTGATGAATTGGTGCACAAGAAAATATGGATAATTTTAATAATTAATCTATAATTACGAGAGGCTTCTACCACAGCAGCTAGCCGGCAGACTAGCTTCCTCATTCTATTCGAATCTCATTCCCGGGAGAGTGGACTGGAGGACTCCTGGTGAGTAGAACTGCCCAATATTAAACACAGCTTGTGTGACTGGATATAGTTCAGTTGCATGGTTTCCTCTGGAAGACTGGTGCACCAGAAGATATGCGTAATTGTAGTAATTAATCAACGATTGCGATGATTACAGTCACTGCAGCTAGCCGACGGATGAGCTTCCGTATCCTGTTCGAATCCCAATCCAGGCCTAGAGGGCTGGAGCCCCCAGGTGGGTACAACCACAACAATATTTATTCACAGTCTGTGTTTTATTATCTGTTGTATGTCACTTGTCTGTGGCCGCCAGTAAATTAGAATCGCATTTGCTATTTGTTTACCCAGCAAATGCATACATGAAATGCAGAAACGCTGCTACCTTATTTAAATTTGAAATTCGGTAGTTTTTATACGCCCTCCGTAAGATCGACCATAACATAATTGAGGTGTAAATAAAGAGAAGCTCAATTAAATGTTCGCGACTAATTTCATATGACCAACTAATTCTAAAATATCTCTCATGGAAGGGTATTATTTTATTTAGGACTGTATTTTTTACATCTTTACAATCTCCAAGTTCTTATCAAAAAAAGGCGTTTCATTTGAAAGCTGTTTCATCAAACTGTTGCCGACGTAGTTCAATTCCAAAATATCAATTTTATGAGAAAATTTAGTTTTAGTTCAAACCTTCAGCCTAGATTAAAAACTTGTAAACAATGGAACAAGTTCTACTTCCATACAGCAATATTCTTGAAATTGCTATGTTGCCGTAGAATAGCAGTGCTTACAAAAAAAAGAAACAATATTGACTGAACACAAGAAAATAATGTGCCTCTATAATAAATAAAATTACACCATAGTTTATATAAATTCTTGCTGATAAAGTAATAATTTTCCTGAAAAGTAGAATTATTAACAATATTGCTTTATAAAGTTATCCCCTTTGTATATTTTCGTATACAACATACCGCACAAAAAAATCAAAAGGAATTGGTATATTTAAAGCTATCCAAACACATAGCATAAATACCTGGCAAATAGAACACTTATAGTATAATATTTGAACTATACTAAGTATAAATATTAAGCTAAATGACTAACGGCATCGTATAAATGATCCAATAAAGCAAGGTACCAAAGTTGTCGATGCAATTGCGTAACAAAGAATTCATAGCCCATAGCTTTGTAGAAATTTCTTCTATATCCTAAATCTGATTGGAGAGCTTTATTGACCTGGTTTATTATCACCAATATCATAGAGAAAAAAGAAGAAAAATATCAAGAAATATAGGAACTAGTATCAGACAGGCTGAGATTTGACAGTAGAGGCCAAAAAATATATCCCGTTAGCTCATAACATTAGATCAAGTTTCAATGTAGATTTATTTATTTGAATGTAGGAACCTGCCTGTTGTTATATTTCATAACCAAATGCAAGAATTGTAAAATATTATCATAGATGTAAGTATCTAAACATTATATGTAACAAATAAAACATATAAATAAAATATACAATAAAAATAATTAAACATTTATACTACAACTAAGACACAATAACGTCACAACTCATACAAACCTTGAAACACCAGCTAGCATCGGGCACATCACAAGGTTGATAGTGGTTCAGTATCAGCAAGCTGGGCATTGAAATGTCGGATTACTCCTTTTTATAAGGAATAACTGTGTAAAAAATGTCACCACTGCATTCAAAGGAGTGGAACGCAAAATACGGAAGGCCTTCTGCATTAACAGCGGGTGTATCTAACTAAACTTTGGAAAATTCCCAACTAGCAAGATATATCGATTATCGTGGTGGTTAGGGGTTTCTATAAAGTTTATTTACATAAGTCACGGTCTGGAATCAATCGTATGGGAATATCTGAACTATTTACGCATTTATAACTTACATTAAATTGTCATGAATAGAATAATGGATAATATTAAAAATTAGATAGAAGAACTTAAAACTAGTAAGGATGAATAGCTTAATGTATGCCGATGATATAGTGAGCGTCACTGATACAAATATCAAAATGCGGAAACTACTAGGCCTATGGGTGGAATAAATAAGGAAAAATGTAACAAAAAATAGAAGCAAGGAGACCAAGAGAAAAGAAAAAGGAGAAAGCCTAAGAAATCCTGGATAACACAGATAGTAGAGATGGAAGACTAAGATGAAAGGCACCAAATGAAAGGAAAATACTAGCAAGAAACATGAAAAAACCCAAGAAATAGGTTAAAGAGGACACATTGTCCTAAATTCAACTCCGAAAGGCAAAAAAAATACCAGAAGAAGAATTACTCTAATTATTTCACGAGCTTAGAGAAAATCAATAAATAAACCTGATCCCTTATATAATGTAATTTAACAACAATGTAAGGTGATTCGCATACTCGGGGACAAACTCTTGCAGGAGGTTTCTGAGGTCATTAGAAGACAGAAACCGTAATAGTGTCATGTCCGATTCCTCTTCCTTACCGAGATATACGCTGTTAAACGGTCGCTGGAAATTGATTTTTAAATGTAAAAATCGCGTAGTTTTGATTTAATGAGCTAATAATTATAAATAAATTTCCATAGCAGTAGGTTGTTAGATATATAATAGTTGTCATTTTGTTTGTAGTCGAACTAATGCCGTTGAGTAAAATGAATGTTTTTACACAGCGGGACTATGCATATATGATTTTTTTGTGTGGCGTTTTTTTGTGACGGTAATGCCCGAGAAGCTGCAAGGGAATATTGAAGAATATTTCCAATTAGACATCATCCTGATCATAAGGGACTTCGCAGGGCGCTTCTAAAGCTTGCAGTAACAGAAACGGCACTACCTCGTTTTAAAGGTCGTGTTGTTGGTGGTAATGTTGACAAGGATGTTAATGTAATAGACTCAGTCGCTGATAATCCAATAGTTAGCACTAGACGCATTTCTGCAAGTTTAGGACTATCACAAAGTTTTCTTTGAAAGACATTGCACGGAGAGATGTTTCATCCGTACCATCCTCAAGGTGTGCAAGCAATGCATCCAGGAGATGCTGAACGTCGGCTGGAGTTTGGGCGCAGGCTTCTCCATCAAGCTACTCAAAATTCTGACTTAAGTTCTGCTGTTGTACGGTCAGATGAGGCCACATATTTACTCCGAATAGAATTAATAACAACCATAAACTGCATGTTGGGTTGCATTTTTTATAATATATGAACGAATAACACAAGTTGGTGCGCATACTATTTACGGGGTACACTATTTAACATAATTGAGGATTTCCTGTTTAATGTAATGCAATAAATGTGGTATTAGCATGGCGGCGCACCACCTCATCGAGGAAAGAACGTACTGAGATGGCTTAATAATCACTTTCCTGGCAGATGGATTAGTCGTGAGGTTCTCATTGCTCTTCGTCACGATCACCAGATTTAAATTCTTTGAATTTCTATCTGTGGGGACACATGAAGCAGCTGGTCTACATCTATTCGAGTTAGAACGGTGGAAGATCCTAGCGAATTAAGCATATTCTCCCCGTTTTCGGGTCATGTCGCCGTTACCCTTCAAGGCGTCATCGGAAACGATATACCAGACAGTAGTCGCTCGACATCGCCGTTGTCCTACCCTTTGTGGACTGACCGTTGCACTGGCTTCCTCCATCCTTGGGTTGGGACGCCAGTCTAGTTCTGACTTCCTATGTTATTGGTCTAGGCTACCGGGTTGGTCGCGGAATCCAATGTGTTCCGAAACTAACCTCCTGGCACTATGGCACGCCCACCCCAACCGCTATTTCGGAACCCGCCCAGTGACCCAAGCGAGGGGCTTGTTCTCGAGCCCGTGGTACCCGGAGAAACCCGGTATCGCTCTTTGTATAGTGCGAGGGAATACTTGCAGATTGCACGTGCAAGTGCAGCTATGGTAAGCTTCCTCACTTTACTACACCTTCTCTCCTCACTCTCTCTTTCTTATCTTCCTCTCTTCTACCTTTCGCCTGCCATCCTCTGGCTCTTCTCTTGTCTACTACTTTCTTCTGCTTTCCCAATTTCCAGCCGCCTCACAGTGGTCTAGAGTGCATATTTAGCGCGAAAAAATGTATAAATGATAACTATGTAATTCTAATAATTTACATAGTCTCGTAGGATTATAACTTCCCAAAGTACCCCACGACTACAAAAGTATTCGCAGAAAAAGTGTAGGGCGTTAGTAATAGACCAGTAAAATCGCAAGTGTGCAGATAGCCGTCGATTGTTACACTCCAGTTATTATTTGTTGCTTGAAGTCAACAGTCGCTATTTTCAAGTGTCTAGTGCTTTATTTCAAACTTTTGCCATGGATAGGGTTGTGGGAGGTTAGTACAATTATACACTACAACAATACTATGTTTAATTGAAAATATATATTAAAATTAAACTTTTAATAGAGACAATTTTAAAGTCAGTTTCTTTATTGATTCTTCATGTTTGCGTAGAGTTTATAAAGATTGCAGGTGTTTGCAGGTTTCAGCATAGTTTTACTAAGAATTTGTCATTAATGTAAATAAAGATAAGAAAACTAGATGCATTCGGGCGCGAATATAATTATTATTAATTTTTTTAGGTATGTCCAATACCGTTACACAATTGGAGCTTTTCGAAGTATGGCGGAAATACAAAACTTTGAAGAGGGACGATTTGTGTTTTCGCCTGAAGGAGTATGTTTGCGCGAAGACAAATATTTCTGAACACATGATTGAAGTCCCACTTGTAAAATTCATCAAAAATGTTGAACTTCGTTGGAAAAAGTGTAGCCGCAATTCGAATATTTTCAAGACTCAAAATAGTGAGTGGTTGGATTCTTGCCTAATTTTTCCTCAAGAAACACAAGAAACACAAGCAATTAAACAACAAATATCGGAACTTTCTCCTACTGTTGTTAGTGACAAGATTATAGTAAACCATACCCTCATTTTAACTATGGTGGATGGTAAAGTCTGTAATGCCTTGACAAATACTGCCTCTACCCAAGTGTGTTACATCTGCAAGGCGAAGCCTTCTGAAATGAATGATTTGGATACAGTAGCCAAGAAATTACCAGTTACTGATAATTACAGCTTCGGCCTCTCAACCCTCCATTCATGGATAAGATTCTTTGAATGTTGTTTACATGTAAGCTACCGTTTGGATGTAAAAACATGGCAAGTAAGAAGCGCAAATAAGAAGCTACTAGAAGATAGGAAAAAAAGTATCATTGATAAATTTCGCAGAGAACTTGGTGTGTTGGTTGATCCGCCAAAACCAGGTTATCGGTCAACTAACGACGGAAATACGGCTAGAATTTTTTTTCGTGATCCTAAAATATCCTCAAACATAACTGGAATAGACGAAGAAATTTTAACTAGATTTGGTGTAATTTTAAGAACAATTTCTTCAGAATACGAAATCGACGCTAATAAATTTGAACAATATGCCAAACAAACTGCCCAATTATTTATAGAAAAATATCCCTGGTATAATATGCCTACAAGTGAGCATAAAGTCCTGGTACATGGAGATCAGGTAATAAAGCATGCTGTTTTACCGATTGGGCAGCTAAGCGAGGAGGCTCAAGAAGCCAAATATAAAGAATTCAAATATGTGAGAGAACACCATAACTACAAGAAAAAATCACGAATTTCAACAAATGAGGACTTAATTCATTATTTTCTTTTACCATCTGACCCAATAATATCTAGCATGTCATTTATAAAAAATAACAAGAAAAAACAGAACTGGCGCTTTTTCCTCAGAAGTAATAAACTTATTAAAATAACCTAATATTCCTCAAAATTATTCAGATACCGATGAAGATTAAGTGCAAATAAATACCGAGCGATAGAAAACTAGAATATATGAAATTTTGTATAAATAAAAAAAAATATGTCCAAATAACTATGTATAATATTACGATCAAAATAAAATATGAAATTTTCCATGAAGGGCTTAAATTCATTTAAGGTAGTGCTGTCAAACGATTCCGAGTCTAGAATCGGAATCGGTTCTTTAGCTTTAAGAATCGGTTCTGAAGCGTCGTTAAAACCGATTCTCGATTCTAGAATCGAAATCCGATTCTAGAATCGGGAATCGAAATCCGATTCTAGAATCGAGAATCGAAATCCGATTCTAGAATCGAGAATCGAAATCCGATTCTAGAATCGAGAATATATTCACTGTACAGTAATAATAATAGACATAGCCTAGTAGCGCCCCAATAATCTTTTATAATGCATTCAATTAGGAGCGAACTCAGGAAAATTAAATAGTAGAACCCGTGGGCTATCCTACTGTTTTTACTTTCCCATATACCTTCTGTATAATAGTGAAGTATTGATTTATGAAAATTTTCGAAATCTAGATTTTAACGGAAATAAATGTTTTGTGTGTGTGTGAGAGTGTGTGTCTGTGTGTGGATGACTCGTCTACAGGCCAAAGTACTGTGCTATTTAAGCACACCTGTCGGGCGTATGTCGTCTTCAAATATTACTTTGCAACAAGATTTGAGGGCTTTACGATTTCCAAGAAGGCTTGATTTAGGCCTAAACGGCGGCCGGAGCGGCGGCGCGGCGTAAAGAATTTGGATTACGTTTACCCCACTTACAGTTAAAGTACTTAAGTAGGAAGTCTTGTTGTAAAAAAGGTATATAGTAAACCTGCAACTAGGGAACTAAATTCAGAATTCATATTTAACTACAAAATTAGCAACTGAGGAATAAATATTCCCTGCAAATAATACCATAATATGGGAAAATGCGTAGATGAGTTAAACAATCAAAACAGCTTAAGCAGTTTATTTGTCACGAACATAAATAAAAAATAAAATAAAATGTGTAGATTATACATTTCAGATGCTACTGCCAAATATGTAATACATATATTTATATTAGAAGAAAATCGTAAAATAGATACCGATTATAGGTTGAAAGACTTTTATAATTCTGAAATTGGAAGACACTAATCTCACTTCTCCTATCAATTTATTTTTCAATTCTAAAGATGTGAATTTGGAAACTATTTTCAATCTTGGAATCGCAGACCATTCTTGTTTCAATAGAAGACAAACGATTCTTGATTTTAGAATTGGGAAACTGTTCTAGATTCTAGAACCAAAAAACGATTATTGTAGAATCGAGAATCGAAATCCGATTCTAGAATCGAGAATCGAAATCCGATTCTAGAATCGAGAATCGAAATCCGATTCTAGAACCGAGAATCGAAATCCGATTCTAGAATCGAGAATCGATTCTTGTGGAATCGATTCTTTTCAGAATCGAGAATCGATTCTTTAAAATTTCCGATTCTTGACAGCACTAATTTAAGGATTATTATAGAATATAACCCACATTAGTATTACCTCATAATCAGAAGTTTGCAATATTTTCGCGCTAAATATGCATTCTAGACCACTGTGCGCCTTCCGGATTTCTTCTGTCTACTTAGACCGCGTCTACACCTTCTCCTTCTCTTCTTTAACGCCTCATATTTCGATTGTCAATACACGTACGGGTTCTTCAAGTCCTCATGCTCTGCGTGGCTAGACGTTAATTTATCCGCCTTCTAAGGCAATACCAGTCTGTATATATTGGTACTGGTCGGCCAGGAATAGAGTTCCGCTTGACTCTACCTTAGGTAATAGTAAAAACTCAGTGGGCACCATAGAAAGTGAAGTTGTCCAGTTATACCTACGAGGCTATGTATTGCGCTTCATGTATCTCGCTTCTTCGTCCGACCTATGCAGAGCCACTGTAAATAAAGAATCGGATATACTCCATAACTGCTGGATCGGGTCTCCACCAGACTAGGTAAGAACCTAGGCCGTCGCCCACCCAACCACGTATCGTTGAGGATTTACAGGTCGTATACACGCGACGCTTCTATTTGACGTCCACGCTTAATGTGAATTTATTCATACACCCCATTCAATAGTGAGGTACCACTTTGGCGGCGCTGGTCAGCCGCGGGCAGTACTCCGTTCGACTCTACCTTAAAGTAGAGACCTAGTAAGTATCATTGGAGGTGCAGATGTCCTCTTTATTGCAGCTACCACAAGCAGGTGGAGTTGTCTTGTGTTATGAGAGGCTTTGTGTTGCGCGTTAATCTACTTTACTTCTTCGTCAGATCTAGGCAGGCAGTCTAGTGGGACTAAAGAACCGGGTATCCTCTATAAGCCTAGGGGAGTCTTGACTCCACAACACTAGGTACGAATCTAGGACTAGCCAACCTAACCTCCGCAGCTGGTCTACACCATGCATGTATTAGATCAAGGTAGACTACATTTTGAACGTTTAATTTAAAATGAAATGGCAAGGTAGCAGTAGCATCCAGTACTTCCGAGATACTTTTTTGTGTGGGCGGGTTGGGAGATGTAAGATACAATGCTATAGAGACGCTCAATGTGATCGCATTTTTTTGTTTAATAGGTTTTTTCATTTTGTTCAGATTGTGTTAGCTCATTTATGAAATATAATTTCTTAAAATTTGTTGCTTAAAAAAATGGATTTATATATGTACTTATGAAATGTGAAGAATGGTTTGCCATGAATTGGTTTTAAATCAAACTAAGATGAATTTTACATGGGAAATTATATTTACTGCGACTATATAACCGTTTAACGCCCTATAGCTCGGCAAGGAAAGGGAATCGAACATGACATTATTAACGGTTTTTTCTTCAAATGATTTCACGAACCTCCTGTAAGACTTTGTCTCCGAGTATGTGAATCTCCGTCTATAACGAAGAAGAGGTATTCTACACAAAAAAATAATATAAATCAATCAATCTTTTTGCAAAGTTCTTAGAGTTTTATTCCTTCAAACATATTCTTTTTCCCGCTTGCTAACTACAATTAATTATTAATACTAGTAACTATATATAACTCCCATATAATAAGAAAAGAAAAGTAATCTACAAGAAACTAAACTCCTGTAATCCAAAAAAGGAATACATCAGTCATCATACTCCTTTTGTTTTGATTCTTGCAGGCTTAGTCCACTTCGAATACGATCGCCAGTTTCATTAAATATGCAAGGAATTGAGGAAGGATATGTGGCAGTTCAATAAAAGCGTTTTAAGAGCTCCGGCATGTACTTGCATATTTTAACTCTGCAAACAGGAATATAAATCTAATTCTATTAAAAGCTTTAAGCACAGAGCAGTGACCAAAAGCTTCTGGATTAGTATCCATTTGGTTCGTATGTAGTAGTTACATTCGGAACTTTTTTAATTTAATGTTAAAATAATATGCCATATCCACGAATTATATCCCTCTGTTCTTTCTTTATTTGTTTAGCATTTAAAATAATTGTTCATCTACTATTGTGTTGAAGCTTAACAAACTTAATTACTTAGTGATAGAATATTTTCCACCTTAGCGCGATAAGGGAGTGCTAACAAAGAGAACAAAAAATGTAATTCCGGCCACAAAGCTTTTTAATTTTCATTTGTATACAAATCCAAAAGTCTAAAGCAGAAATTGTTATGAAAATAATACCTCCTACTTATTATTCAGCGTAATTGAATTTACATTTGTAAAGATTTAATAACAGCTCTCCGCAAAGCTCCCGGATTGTGTAATCCAGGTAACCAACCGAGGCTGACGCATTACGTCTACCGTTAGCTAAAATTGCAAGGCAGTGAAATAATTAAAGATAAGCGGGGAGAAAATAAAAACAGCGTCGACATTTTAAAATCGTTATCTTTACCCATAGTTGGAAGGTATAACGAGTATAACGACCTTAGAATGGCTGAAACAGAAGTGAAGAAGAAATAATAAGATTACTCTTAAAATTGTTTGGTAGAAAATGAATAATCAATCAACAATCATTTAAATTATTCAACAAAGTGGAAGTAAATTATTTACGTGATTAGTAAAATCTAAAAATTACTACATAAATTATTTTTAAAAATCACTATTATAATTTGCGCTGTAGTAAGATGTACCGCTTATAAAAGTAACAAATAATACAAGGAGAGATAATCAATTTGCCACGATAACCAAAAATGAAGCTCTTGTAGAACTTGTAAGATGTCCATGGTATGTTAATAACTTTAACTTTAAAGAACTTGTAAATAACCAATTCGTAAAGTATGATTATTTTAAATTTATAATATTCGGTTGATGATAATGTTTATTGTTTGCTTCAAAATATTGCAGTTAACAGAGAACAAGCGCAAAAATTAACTTGAAATTGAACAAATAATATGGGCGCTAAATGTTGCAGCTTACAAATAGTTATAAAAAGACTAAACATTAAAGAAGTAGCAACTTCTTACAATTTGTAGGGATCTCCAATAGATTCATTGATATTGTATCCTACTTTTCTTGTATAATAATAATGGGGATCTTCGTTTGTACCGCTTGCGCAGAGTCGAGGCGGAGTGAGGCAAAGCTAAGCTAGTTTGTGCTATGCATAACAGGGGCCGACTCTAATGCGACTGTAATACGCCACTAATTTGATCCCCAATGGCAAATGGAGACTGGGACCCAGCACCTACCACCCAAGGAATTAGAAAAATTTCTGACCCCTGGAGTGATTCGAACCCGGAAGCGTTCGGACTATTACATCCAAAGCCTGCCTGTCTTACTACTGAGCCACCCCAGCTCGTGTTCCTGTTATTTATTGATATAAAAATTCATCCTTAGACGGAATTATTCAACAGTAAATACTATCATGTGCACTTGTTTGGCGGAAAAATTACCGCAACCTATTTCACGTAGAATATCCTCTATAGAAAAATCAATACTATAATTAATTCTATTATTAGTAAAAAATTCAAATTAGTTGTAAGTAATTATTACCTTAACCGCAGCCATTTAAAATTTGTATTCATAAACAATTGCTTGAACGTGTGCATATTCGTCTATTACAACTAGAAAACTTGTATCAAATTGTTTTTCTGCCTTCTCTTCATTCCGTACAAAGAACTTAGATCGCAAATTCGGAGTAGACGGTAATGAGCAAAAAATACATAAATACGAGTCTCGCTGCATCCATATTTACCACATTAAACGAATAAATTACTTTACATTGCCGTTTCAAATCTTATTACTTTATCTCTCATAAAGGGAAGACGTTTCGCTTAAATAATAGTACAGTTACACGTTTTCCACTAATAAAGTAGCTATCGCTGCCGGAGACTGCTTACAAGAAGAAGCAAAACTTCCTCTTTCACGAATATAAATGAATGTGCAAATGATTACATCTGTAAATTATTTTATTATAAAACTACAGTTTGTTATGTTTGTACATCATAAAGTAATGAGAAATTCTGCTCGTGCATCGAGTTTTTTAATTAAAATGTGTACCAAATATATTTTCCAAAGTAATGAATGCCGCATAATTAATTGGACCAAATACATAAATTAACGTGTTTAGGGATATGTTAAACAAATTTAAAATACCTTTAAGTTGTCATTAGTTATAGTACTGGCGGTTCACTTGTTTCTTCTTATAATATTGTACACAGTGTATCATATACACTGTATGTAAAACATGTAATTATAGCTCATAACAAGAAGTAGCTGCGTATAGAGTGTTTTAATTGATGATAATTTACGATGTCTTTAGGTGTTCATATACAGGGAATTTTACTTTTTAGTATACATTGCCTATATATACTTTTAAAAAGAACGCGTCAAATACGCCTATTATGTAGGGAACCAACTATACAGACAACTAAACCATGCTGTGACCAAAACAATCAAATTAATTCAATGTTAAAAAATAAAATTAAGCTTTATTTAGTGTCGTCTTGCGTTTTTTATACAACCATATACAGTAAAGATGAAAAAGTGGAAATTCTAATGTGGTATCAGAATGGTAACAGCTTAAAAACTGTGAGAGACTTATCTTCACTAAAATATCCAGAAAGACCTATTCCTTGTATGCGAACCGTACAAACAATTGTTAGAAAATTTAAATCAGAGGGATGCGTAATAAATTCCCGTAAAATAAGAACTAAAAGTAATCACGTTTTAACCGAAGAAATGAAATTAAATATTTTATGCTACGTTGAAGAAATCATAATTAATAGTTATAACAAAAAATAATAATTAAACAAAGTTTGCGAAGGCCGTTAATGGAACCCGGATCAACTGCTTGGAAGGCACCTGTGCTGATCATTACACCACTTTGCCGCTGATGTATGTTTGTTTTACAAAGGAAGTACAATGTTCACGGACCTTACTGAAACATCACCCTGTCGATTTTTGTATTTAACAAATAGGTCATCATTTGCGTCCTATATACAGGATGAAATATTTATTTAATATAAACACCGCATCAACATAACCTTCATACTCAAATAATTCACAACTACCGTGACATTTATTTCTGTTTTTTAGTTGTCGGTATAGTTGGTTGCCTACACAGTAGGCGTAATTCACGCGTTCTTTTTAAACGTATACATAGGCAATGTATACTAAAAAGAAAAATTCCCTGTATGTTTGTTACAGCATTCTTTTGCTTTCATGCTACTCTGTGGCGTTGCAACCTTGCGTGAAAATGTGTAACTAAATATGCAACTTAACCTTTCGCAGATGGCGTATATTTTTGATACGCAAGAGGTCGTTCGAGGACTGTCAGTCCGCCATAGGAATTAACCATAATAGATTAATTTTTGAAATAAGAGAACAACACCGTATGTTAATAAATGTTATTTCGTATTTCACTACAAGAAAAGAAGAAGAAGAAAACAAACTGACGACAAACATTCAGTGAATGCTCCAAATACACAATTTTTTGGCATTTTATACACGAAAATCGTGTTTTTCTGCCGATCACAGAAGGCACAACGTCGACGCCCATCGGCCGCAACGGGTAGTGGTGGAAGTGCCTCAAGCCCTAAAATCCCCCTGATACGAAGTTTCATGATGTTTGGAATACACTGAATTGCAAGGTAACGAAGGTGGTTGTCAATTAGTTGGAGCCGTTTGTTGAACATATGACGAAAGTATTAATTCCAGCAACAGCTTAGCAACAAATATAAAACGAACATCTTCGAGTGTTTCTTGAAACATCATAAGCCGCACACAACTTACCAACGCAGTCAACGCCTCGATTGATCTGGTTGTAAGCCATAATTATTTCCGGCTTATCTTTGTTTTCATCCATTTGGTCCTCATAATGAATACCTGATACCAATAAAACATTTTTATACTTCTTCGGAATGTGAGAGACCAGCGTAACATTTTTCTGAAAAGCAAACATGCTTGATAGTTACGGGGGCAGCCCCTTCTTGTTTTTTCTTATTGTACCTAGAAGAGTCAACGACATCTTTTGGCGAGTTACTCACTACGAAGTGGCCCTCAGGTTGTCGGCCAACATAAACTTCCAAACTGATCGTATAGTGTTTTGGCATCAACCACTGCAAATACATTTATGCCATATCTGGCGGGTTTGCTGCCCTGAAATGCTTCGAGTTTTTCATGAATAGTTAGGTATTCAAACGGAGAGTTTGCAGTTTTACAGCCGCTGACTAAATTATGAGAGCATGGGAGCCAGCTGGTCATCCTGTTTCAGCTGTCACGTGTATTTCCATCGTCAAACCTTATATATATGCAAGAGAAAACGAAATCTTAGTTGAGACATCGTAATTCAAAATAGCTCTACTCCTACACCATTTTTGTCTCTCAGTTCGTCAGGATTTACGCGACTAGATTTTAGAACCCCAGATAACTACAGAAGTACTATCAGCGCCTTGATTTCTAACAAGTCCGTATCTTTAGCATCTTTTTCTCGTTGAAAATGAACACGATTCGCCTGTATGTGTTGATTCGTGCATTCCACAACTATATTCAAAATTGTATCCTGCTTACCCAGGACGAGGTTTACCCTCGTACAGGAATATGGGGACGCTTTAGAAGAGCTCGCAAGGCTGAACGAAGTAAAACTGGTTAGGGTGCCAGGGCATTGCGAGGTGCCTCGCAACGAGAAGGCAGACTTGCTAAGCTGGGCGCCCGAGATACTTGTTTTGGACTTGCACCCACGCTAGGGATTTCAAGACAGCAGACACGTCATCCCTAGCTAAATGAGCATACGGAAAACTGAAGGATCAATGGTTGCAGACACGCAAAACTCCTTATAGCCAAATAGCCTTATAGCTAAAACGGTCTGGTTGCTGGGAAGAAGCTGATGGATTCCAAACCTATTGGTAGGAGCCCTTACAGGGCACTGTAGACTTAGAAGACACCTAAAACTTTTGGGTGTTGAGGAGGAACTGACATGTGAGGTATGTGGAAAGAATAAGGGAGAGGCCTTCCATTCTGTAGGAACATTTTAAACATCTATGCTACTAAGGCATCAAGTTTTGGTGAACAACACAAAGTTAAACCCTATGTTTGGACAGACATCCTGGTATTCATCAGAAGATGAGGAAGGTACGGTAAAGGAGAAGAAGAAGATGGGGAATAGGAAGAACAAAAGAGTAACGAAACCACGGGTTAGTAAAAAGGGCCAATAGAGGCCTACTTGCTGGGCATCCCAGGCCTCCCAAAATCTATTACTACTACCCGAACGATTCTAAATCTTCCATTCCACTTAGGTACATTATTTTTGCAAAATACACTTAAACTGGCACTTGTACCGTCATTAAAAAAGGATATACATGAAATTGCTGTATTTAGCTTAAATTATTGTTTATCTCTCTACGGATCCCTTTCGGTAATTAAAGACGAAGATCTTAGTCTCAGTTATTATTAATTTCAGAACTTGACCTCAAAGTTTAAAAATTTGGAAATGCTGCTTTAGCATATAATTTTCAGCGTGCAATTCTTTTCGGAAGGTACACCGACGCTGCACAGCCAACAATCAGTTTCCACGGTTTCCGTTTTCAGGTTTCTTTACATTCAGTAGTGGGTTGCAGGGTGCAAATTTCTGCATCACTTGCGTTACAATGCAATCCAGTGGAATATACGTTTGTGTTTTCGGTAGCTTTTCAGTACGACAGTCATATTAGTTCGTTCATAAAAATAACCATTTTACTAAGAATTCACCAAGAAGACACCATTATACATCAGCCTTTTAAAAAAGTACATTCATCCTCACAAACACGTTTCAAAACGACAGTATAAAACGCCTCAGAATGGGGAATACAGCATGCTTTTCTTTAGGCTGTTCTGGATGATTTTTAAAAAAGCGAATGCTACTATCACCTTCAATGTAGCTCACTGTACCAAAGTTTTATATAATAGTGTACCTCAAACATACGTTTGTACTGCGGGACACAAAGAAATAAAAGTCTATCGCATTCCAAAAATTTGCAGGGGCATGTTCACGTTGTGTTCTAATACTGTTAACAGGAGGTTCGGACGAAAAAATTAAGACCCGTGGAAGGGATACGGAATTGGTCCTGCGACAAAATACCAAACACGTTGTTTCCAAACGTACGTATATAAAACCCGGAATTGACTACAAACTACAAGTAATATGACTTACTTGTATTTATATATTACTAAAAACTGAGCGGAATAAAATACCACAGACATCAAACAAGCATCTCTGACATATAGATATCGCAGTATCTTGTGATATATATTTTAGGTTGAAAATGAATGGTAGCACCCAGTATTTTCATAAATTGAATATTTACCTTTTGCACGTGCTATCGCTAAGTGAGTTGAAGTGAACTGTAAGTGTGTTTGGCAGCTCCGATTAATAAAAGTCTAAATTGGGCCAAATCGAGATGTTAAAACACAAAAGGCAGAGATATAGAGGAAGGAACCGGCATTTCAAAACGGGTGAGAGCCAAAAGTAGAGTAAACAACAAAATAGGGAATAAAACTTCGATAAATAAGAACAATTTTTGAGGTTAAGAAAATTAATAAGGCGGAAAATTGCATGCAAAAACAGATAAGAATAATTAACATCACACAGCAGAATTGCCCAAATTTCGAGGATAGGCAACACATCATACACCGCAGTTCGCAAGCAAGCTAATAACAAAAGTTAAAAATGAAACCACAAAATTTAGATAACAACGAAAGGTGGAGAATAGAAAATATGTTCGAAACTATTATAAGTGAAAAGCAAGCAATAATAAACGAAAAACTGAAACGCATAATAAATGAAAACGAAGAGATGAAACAAGAACATGGTATGTTAAAAAACTGCGTAATGGCAAAAGACTGTAAAATTGAATGGCTGGAACAAGAAACTAGTAGGAAAAATATAGTAATCAGAAGTGTGGAAGATAAGGAAAAAGATAATGGAGAAGAAACAAAGCAAGCGATGATAATGGTAATACAAAAGCTAGAAATACAGATTAATAAGGAGGACATCGACGAAGTGAAAAGAATTGGAGGGTAGAAAGGAGACAAACAAAGACCCATATTAACGAAATTAACTACCGGAGACAAAAAAAAGGGGAAATACATAACAATGCCAACAAACTGAAGGGGGCCAACATTTAGATAAATGAGGACTATACGAAGGAAACGATGGAAGAAAGCAAAAAGCTGATCCCAACAATGTAAGAGGCCAGAAAACAAGGACATAGAGCATACCCGAAACATAACAAACTGGTAATTAACAATGAGGTATACGAGGCAAAGGATGAAAGAGAAGAAAAACGAGGAAGAGAAAGAGAAAACACGCTGATAGGGGTCAGCAACTGTATCAAAAGAACTGTGAGCGTGAGATCACCAAATAGCGAGCTGGAGGAACAGCTAAGGAAAATAACACGCGCAGCAAAAAACTAATAAGCACAGCCACAACAAAAGACAGTAGTAATGAACACCCTGGTATAGATAATGGATTTGAATTGGTAAAACAAATAAAGCAACATAAACAAAAGAACAAGAGATGGAAGATAGGGACGTGGAACATAAGATGTATGGCAGGAAAGGAACACGAATTAGATGAAGAATTTAACAGGGCAAAAATGTATATACTTGGCATAACGACGACCAAAAAGAAAGGGAAGGGAGAGGAAAGGCTACAAAGTGGAAATACAGGTATACGCGGGAGTTGAACAAGATCAGAGAGCTAGAGAGAGACAGTGGGCTGCATAATAAAAAAAAATACATAAATACCTTAAAAATTGGGTAGCTATAACAGAAAGACTACTCAAGTTAGAAATACAATTAGAAAAAGCAAACAAAACGACGATAGTATTAGTCTACGGTCCGGGAGAAGACGAAGGAGCACAATTAACAGATCAGTTTTGGGAACAATTATCAGAAGTAGTAGAAAATATAAACGTAAGAATAATCATAGTGGGTGACCTACATGGAAGAATAGGGAAAAAAGGTGAAGAAACAGGAGAGCCAATAGGAATACACGGAGAGGAGACGAAAAACAATAACGGAAGAAGATTAATTGATTTTTGTAAAACTACCTATATACCTATAACTACAACCTAGTGATAACAAATTGTTCTTCGAACATAAGGACATACACAAGTACACCACGGAAGTGGTGAGCAGAAAGGAAAAATCGATTATCGATTATGTAATGATAAACAAAAAACACAGAAAGGAAATCCAAGATACAAGAGTAACCAGAAGAGCTGAACTGTACACTGACCACTACCGGATCGTATCAAAGATGAAAATAGAAATAGAAACAAAAGATAACAAAAAGGCAGTGAAAATGGATCTGCAGAAGAAGACAAAAATAAGAACGTACAAGCTGAGAGAAGAAGAAATAGCTAATAAATATAAAGAAAAGATAGAAAAAGAAATGGGAAAAATAAAGCGCAAAGCAGAAAATCGCCATCTAAAAGAACTATAGATACAATTTAAAAAACTATAGAAAATACAACAGTAACCTGCGAAGTAATGAACAGCGACAAAACCAAAAAGAAAACACACTGGTGGAACGAGGATATAAAAACGGAAACAAAGCTAAAGAAGAAATAATGGGAAAAATACCTAAGAAGCAAAACCAACGAACAGTATACAGAATATAAAAATCAAAAAACCAAAGTCAAGGTATTGGTGAAGAGATCGAAACGAAAAACGTGGGAGGAATTTAGCGAGAAGATGGAAAAGGACAGTGTGGATAACCAGAAACTGTTTTATAAAATTCTGAAAATGCTGAGAAAGGGCAAAGAAAACAAATGCCAGTACATTACAAATAAGGAAGGCAGAACTTTATCGGAAAAGCTAGACTTAACGAAGCGCTGGAAAGAATATTACGAGGAACTACTAAGCACCGAACAAGCAAACAACCAGGGTAAGGAAGAGGAAAACATAAAAATGGCGGAAGAAGACAATGAACAAGAAGAAGAATTCAGACCAGAAGAAGTAACAGAAGCCATAAAACTACTCAAGAGAGGTAAAGCTGCAGGATATGATGGAATAACCTCGGAAATGTTGAAACTATTAGGGAATAATGGAATTGAGGTGTTAACAATACTGCTGAACAGAATTTCGGATGAATGCCCAATACCAACGGAATGGGAGCTAGGAATAATATTGCCTATACATAAAAAGGGCAACAAGCGAGACTGCAGCAATTATAGAGTAAAATATATAAGAGACTTCTAGACAATAGACTGAAAGCTAAAATAGAGATACACATGGAGGAGTCGCAAAGTGAATTCAGAAAGGCGAGGGGAATCCAGGACCACATATTCACAATAAAACAGTTGATAGAAAAGAAATACAATAAGGATATATATGTATGTTGCGTTTATTGACCTACAGAAGGCGTTCGATAGTGTACCACGGAAAATACTCTGGGATAGCCTGAAGAGAAGAGGAATTGGGAACAGACTGAGGAAAAATATAGCTAGCTTGTACAGAAACACCCGGAATTATGTTAGGACAAACAACGCAGAGTCAGAAGAATTTGTGACAAAAGAGGGAGTGAGATAGGAAGGAGTTCTGAGCCCAACACTCTTCAACATTATACTAGATGACATAACAAAATAAGTTAGAGAGCACATCAAGAAGGTTCACGTAGGATACAGATATATGGAACCAATATACATAACAGACGACCTGATTATATGCGCCAAAAATGTAAAGGAACTACAAGAAAACTTGGAAACATGGAATAGATCACTACAAGCACGCAACCTACAGATAAATACAGAAAAGACGAAAACAATGGTAAGTGGAAAGAACAATATACAAAGGAAGATCAAACTTAATGGGAAAGAGATAGAACAAACAGACAGTTTCAAACATCTAGGGGTCACAATACAGGAAGATGGGAAATCAAAGCCTACATAAATAATAGAATAGAGAGTGCCAACAAAGTGTACTACACTCTAGGTAATAACTTCATCAGGAAAAAAGAAGTAGGTAAATAAAAAGACAAAACTAACAGTATATAACACGATATTTAAACCAATATTAACGTTTGGGTGTGAAAGCTGGACGCTTACTAAACAACGGGAGAGTAAAATACAAGCTAGTTAAATGAAGTACCTGAGAGAAGTAATGGGAGTAACGAAAAGAAATAGATTAAGAAATGAAGAAATACGGAAAATATTATAGGTAGAACCAACAAGGAAGGCCATAGAAAGACAATAGCTGCGATGGCTCGGACACCTAAATAGAATGGATAATAGTAGGCAAACCAAAACGATATGGCAAACTAAAACAAACATAAAAAGATCAAGAGGAAGGCCTAGGAGAAGATGGGACGAGGTGATAGCGGAGCGCCTGAAGAAGAGAAACCGAAGCTGGCAAGAGGCTAAAGCACTAGCACAAAAGAAAAAAGAATGGGCAAAGTTTGTACATAACTGCAATGGTTAAAACTAAATTGAGGGAGGAAGCAATATATACATGGTAATTAAATTACTTAATAGATCTTATTACATCATTTCACATATATTAACTTAGGCTTCTACATACGTAGGCATACATTCATTTTGAGATTTCTCGTACGCAATTGACTTTTATTAACTAATTTAACATATTTTCAGGTAATTGGCGTACAGAACCATAATGGGGACAATCTAAAACTTGCTCCTTACAACAAACATGGATATTTACTCATGACGATTTGTTGTACTACACTTTCAAGGTGAGAGATGCTACAAACACGAACAACATACCTCATCGGAAAGCACCGATTTTACAATGTTGCATGTATAACATGTATATCCTAACATATTGCACATATGAGGTGTACTTACACTTAGTATATAAGCTTTTTAACCTAATTACCTTTAACTTGTACTTAACATAAGTTGCTTTCCCGTATAAAATCTGCATACCTAGGTTTCTAAATGATATAACGATATCAGAATCTCTGCTTGGATCAGAATATAACAACACTGTAGATCGCATATATTTCTTATTTAAGTACCTAACAAAGAAGACGCCAGTCTCTAGCAGGGAAGCGTAAGCACAGAAAGACTTTGCTACTCGGAAGCATAGCTTGCAGCAGTGGTTTTTATATAATTAATCTTCTGCTTTATTTGAATACTCTTACTCAACAATCTTGAAACATCGCAAGAAATAGAAGTTCTTGCATAAATTCCGTTAGATCCTACACAGTTTACGTTACACTACAGACACGTTCTATTTATATACTTATTAATCCCAAGTTTCTGATATGAACCGCAACATTAACGGAACGTGCTCTATTATTTGGTCCTTATCTCCAGCTCTTCGACTACCTAATTCAGTTAACTGAAAGTAATCTCTCTCTAGCCCTTATCTTAGAAATTTTCTTGGAGACTTGGCGTATTCCCATTTACTTGTCGACTTACTTCTGTTCAAGTTAACGTTTGTCTGTGATATATGTGGTTCTGTATTTCTAATCTACCCTCGATGCGGTTGCTAAAAATACGTGGCTATTTAGTCCGCAACAAATTTTAACTGACCACTCTAATATGCAAAAGCCGAACCGCGCTGTTAGTATGTAAACGATTGACAGCTTATGAAAATTTAAATTAAATTTGTTAATAGGCAGCTGCACCATTTCACATGTATGTGCCCCGAAAAATAAATATTTAAACTGTCATAAAATTTAATCGGTGGAGTTACGTTCGCAGAAGATTTATTAACGAATAATATGATGCATGTAACGTTACATTTTGAAAGTTTAATTAAAAATGTTGTTATTTATGGAAAGTGACCTACATCCGCTAGCGAGTGTGCAGTCGACTGCTCATAACCACATGTTACCGTGCATGATGCATGGCTGCACGAACAGTTCGGGGAGTTTTCCAAATTGGTTTTCATCAACTTTATACATATATGAAATCATATTTGATTTACATAATTACGAGTTCTTTGCTTCGGACCAAGCACGCGTAGATTAAAATTGTGCCCTTTTAATTACAGCTGCAGCTTTTATAATTAAATATTCAGGTAGAGTTGGAACCACGAAGGATGGTTAGCAAAGCAACCAAAAGGTTATTAAAATAACAGTTTTCGCTATGTATAAATTAGGAATGATGGTTATATTAAATTAATAACAAGGCTTTTCATGTATAAAATTTTAAAGCTTATAGCGCAGGTGATGTATTGACACCAGCAGGAAAATAACATTAAACAAACATAGGTAGCTTAAATAATTCAAAATGTTCGACAAATGTTGGCTGTGGATAACACGAACAGATTTTTAGGTAGATCAATAGGTTTCCTATGTTTCACATCAATCTAAGAACCGTTTATTTTAGATTATTTTGCGAAACTAGGCTTATGCACGATTCTTATATGTTAGGTCGCGGAGGCCAATCAACAGCTCCCCTTCTGCGTATCCATTTACCAGCAAAAATTTCATTAAATTTAATATAGTCATAAAGTATCTATATTTTGACGATTTAAATAAAATATGGCTCAAACTTCTAGAGCATATGCCTGTAAAGGCAGACAAGCTACATGTCGGGCCTTACCTGATAATGCTGGCTGTAGTTCCCAAATGACGACGCGGTCTAAGCCGAAAGTTAATTGTAATATTGACATACATATATATTTCTGTGAAATATATAAGCTTAAGCACCGATTTACAATACTAATCAAGCTGGAACAAAAATAAATTAGAGTACTTAAACCTATTCGTAGGGCGCCTTTTATATATCAAAGTTATTATCAAGATAACTCACTCTGCTATGAATCTGATGATATACATTTCAAAGTATAAATTTTCTAACCAACAGATAAATCAAGTAAATTTTGCACCAGCCTGTATCAAACGATCCCAGGGTCATTGTTATAACTGGAGCAAACTATGCACACTCGAACACTACGGAATTAGGTAAACACAGAAAAAAGACACAGGGAAATAAAAGAAATTCGAACATTCAGAAATTATTTTGCAAAAATTCTAAAGCGAATTATAAGTGCTTCCCTATTCAACAAAATAAAGTAACTTCCAACAAATTTACAAATAACGAACAACTTTAAAAATATAATTAGCACTCTTTAAGTTTATAGAATTATCTTATATAAGAAAACCCACCTTCTTTACTATAGAACTGATGGATCTGAATTTGACCTTGATTAATTCTCATGAATTGAACTTGTGTTTCTCTGCTCTGGCACACCAAATTTGACAGCAAGTTTAATAAAATTGGAGCAGGAAAACGTTCTTCATTTAAGTTAAAATTTGCACAAACAAGTAAGTAGATTTAGTTCACATTAATTTCTTTAACTCGAATAGCCCATAAAAACACTTGTAGTACTTGCTTTGGTAACAACAAAAATTATAACCTAAAAATTTGATTTGTAGAAAACTTTTATGATGCAGGTTTCATTAATATCAAAATAGCATAGCACTTTTATCTGTTTTATATTTAAATAATGATAATTATTCATATTCAAATTTTATTAATCTTATAAATATGGAGTTATCATCGAAGAACATAAAATTTGTGTTTAGTTTACATACCAATACTGTTGACAAAAAAAAACACAAAGACGATCGTCAACAGAAGACGATCAGGTGACGCTTCCAGTGCTGCAACGAAATTTCTAATTTTCTTGAGAGTTTTTAAAATATCGGCCGTAAGTACAATAAAATAACTTCGAGTACGTACTCAAACACTAAACACTTTAATTTATTACCATAACACATAAATATAAACGCAAATTAAATTAGAGGAGCTGCCTTAACAATGTGCGGTCTGAATGATGGAATTCTCGCAACTACCATCCTTTTAATTACAAAAAACTCCTTATTTCCCCCGTTGCTAAGGAAATATCATACAATCAACAAAAAAAAATAATGCGACCCAAACAAAATCAGCCAATCAAGGCCAAGTATTAAATGACTAAAATGTATCAAATTCTTATAAACTGCTAAAACTTTCTTATAAATTATCTTGCATCAAAGTTGAAAACACCTCTGTGTTGTACATTAAAATATGAACATTTTGATACCTCACTTGGTATATGTTTGAATATGCATTTAGAAATTCACAAATATGTTTACCATAATTTTTAAATAAATTCTTAAAATAAAATTAAATGTTTATCAAAATCAACTAATAACTTCTTAATATACTCTAGCACATCACTATAAACATACCTTTCCCAAAAGAAAAACAAGCATTTTTCCAGAGAGATTCTGAGGAGTTAGGCAAAAAATACATCATATATAACGATTATACCTGTTCAGAGGAAATGGTAAGTTTTCATGTTACCTTAAAGAAATTAAATTATTATTAGTACTAAATGCCCATTTTGTACGATTTACCTCAGGGGTAAAATTCCTTACAAGTATCGCAGGTATTAAGTTATATTTATTTACTATTAAGTTACTAAACTGAAATGGAAGGGTGATGAAGTGTAGTTCATATATAATGATGGTAACACCTTAATAGCAACGTTTTAATGTTTTATTTATTTTAAGACAACTCTTTACTATGGAATTGTCTGCTGTTTGGATTTGTAGTAAATAAAAATATATTATGTATAGCGGAGTTACTTTGCAGCGTGCGCCGTTTCTATTCTCCCAGCTTCCATATTTTTTGATCATCTTGATGCAAACCTCTTGCACTCATTACTTCTTCGACTCCTTGTGTCCATGTACGTCTCAGTCTTCAGCGTGTTTGTTTTTCGGGCGCCCGTCATTCTAAAGCTCTTTTTGGCTATCTGTCGTCTCCCATTCTGCTAACGTGCCCGTACCAGACTAGCTGTTTCCTTTCAATTTCGTCAAAAAGCGTCTTATGTCCATCCATCCTTTACGGACTTTCGTTGTTCCTAACCCTATCCATCTTCCACTTTTCACAGTTTCTCCGCCAGTACTAGATTATTTTGACCGGTACAATTGTTTGTTTGTTTCTTGTGTTCGTCCGTGGTTTTATTTTCTATGAATAATATTCAGATGCACAACCAATCAATAAATAATTAATAAAATATCCGTAGCTCATAACAACATCTGTTAGGGTAAATAGGAACAATGGCATGGTGCGAGATATTAGTGTTACCATTTAAGTGTTTATTGCGCTGGAGAAGTTATGGTTAATGTGCCATGAAGTGTTATATGCGTTTACCTGCATAGTTGCGTATGATGTCTTGTTCATAAGCGTTGGGCCCTATTATTGTTATTACACAAGACTGCTGTATCTAAGTAAGTTGTTGTTGGAAACAGTAGCCTAGTGAATATAACACATAAAAACACATAAACACATTTTCTACTCATATAGCTACATGAGTAGATAAGGTGTGTGGAATGTTTAATCATTATATATCTTGGCAATCATTCGGGAGATAGTCAGCTGGCAGAGGTGGTATCATAAAGGCGCCTACTTCAAATTATTATTATTATTATCAGTAATGTTACATCAATGCCAGCAATGCGTCAGCTGACTTACGTAAGGGATTGGCCAACTAACATTTAGCTCTCCCAATTGCATGTGGGGGCTGAGGAGGATTCCCCCAGCGACTCTTGTAAGTAACAGATTTTGTGACTGAATGTAGTCCAATTGCATGGTTTCCTTTGGAAGGTGGGTGCAGCAGAAGGTATGCATAACTGTAGCAATTAATCTATGATTACAAATGATTACAGCCACAGCAGCTAGCCGGCGAATGAGCTTCCGTTTTCTGTTCCAGGCGTAGAGGACTGAAACCCTCCAGGTGAGTAAAACTGCTCAATATTTATTGACGGTCTGTGCTTTATTATCTGTTGCATGTCACATGCCTGTCGTCGTCAGTGAGTTCTGATCGCATCCTCTGTTTGTATCCAGGAACTTCATATTATATTTATATATTTTTTGTACTACCTACTTGCAATTAATGTAACACTAAAGCCGTGATAATCAGCTTCTGCAGCTCATAATTAAAAACTCAATGGTTTAATGTTAATAGCCGTTAGTAAACGAATTACAGCTCGGCAAAGTCTAACCTATGAAAGCTTTTGTTTGTGTTTTGTATAGAAGCATGCAAAAGTCGTGTTTGCAGGCGGACCACTCTTGTGTGAATAATTGCATACATAATTAAAACTATTTAGCGTTAACTGATTATGGACTGGCTTTTATACTTGCATGTGTTGCATAATAAACACGAAATTGCATATCGTGTATATATTTTGTTGGCGTGGTTTGATCTCTATAAGCACTATTATGACGGTTTTAAATAATTTTATGACTTGTACTAATTGCTGTGTACTAGCGTGATGCAACTGATTATTTACTTACATTCTAAATAAAGAAGCAAATCTTATCTCCGTTTGTTTATTTTCTTAAAAGGCGACCCACATTTTTCTATAAGTAGAGTAAGTTGTACATATTGACACATACATATTAAATAACCGCGTATGTATTTACCTATTTCTTATCAATAATTATGGTGTGTAGATATTAAATATGCAGCCCGTTAACTGGATTCGTGCTACATTATATTTTCTAATGAATCTGACTCTTATAGATTCTTACATCTCGTAAGATTGCAGTACAAAATTGTGTCTCTAATCTACACAGACAATATGCAAACATTCTCAAACGCATTTTTTAAGATACAGAAATCATAAACAGTATTAAAACGGTATATACACTTCGCTCATATGAAATGAAACCCATTAAAAATAAAGCTACGGGTTTGAAACTTTTCTAAAATAATGTTCCATTATTGCGCACGAATTGATCAGGGTTTCATAAAAAAAGATTAACAATTATTAGAATACAATAACAACAACGAAAACAAAATTAATAATGTGTAACATCGCCATGAACAGCAATGCAAGCATTTACTCGCCCTGGCATGCTTTGATAGTGGTCTATATTCTCCTGGGGTATCTCGTTCCATATAACCTCAAGTTGGTGTCTCAGCTCGTCTAGATTGTGAGGAGCTCTTGGCACTAATCTAATCGCCGGTCCATCATGTCCCAAAGATGTTCGCTCGGCGATAAGTCCAGTAATCGTGCAGGACAGGGCAACATTTGCAATTACGCTTGTTGGAGATACGTTCTGGTAATGTTTGCAGTTTGTGGACATGCGTTATCCTGTTGGAAAATACCGTTTGGCAACGTCTGCATGAATGGTACTAACCCCGGTTCCAGGACATTATGAATACAGCGATGAGCATTTAACGTGCCTTGGACGAGTTGATCTTCTACCGAAACAAATCGCACCCCAAACCATAACTCCAGGTGTTAAAGCTGTATGGCGTCTTTTAACAAACCCTAGATTTCGTCTTTCTCCTCTATATCGACGTACCTTCCTACGGCCGTCATTTGCCCACAAACAAAAACTTGATTCGTCACTGAAGACAATGTCGTTCCATTGCTGATTCCAATGCTGCCGCTCTTGACACCAAGCAAGCCTAACAGCCTTGTGATGTGCAGTTAAAGGGAGCCGTTGGAATGGACGGTAGGATCGTATTCCAAAAGAAGAAATTCTGCAGAAAATTGTTACCATTGACACGCGGCGGTGAAGAGCTCGCATCCAGTTTAGAGCAACAGACCTTGTTGTTTGAAAGCGGCCTCGTGTAGCCATTCTTCGAAGAAGTCGATCTTCACGAACATTGCTGCTACGTGGAAGTCTACCAGCTGGACGATGTCGCTGAACGCCTTCTACTGACCAAGCAGACCATATTCGTGCAACTGTAGCGTGGTCCCGATTTATCCTTCTACCGATTTCACGAAAAGAAAGTCCAGCTTCTTTCATGCCGATAATTCGACCTCTATCACAATCGGATATGTGATTAACATTCCTATATTGTCTTACTGGAGGCTTTTCAAAACATTAATTCTGTCACAAATGTAACAAAATGTCGAAACAGCTAATTAAAGTTTACTAGATATTGTTTTGTTTCTAAGCAACAAGTTGATGAGAAACAGTAGACGAACACCACAACCATTTGATTTTTTTAATGTTAATCATGATCATTTCATACGCAATAATAAAGCATTATATTAGCAAATTTTCAAACACGTAGCTTTTTTTTTAATTGATGGTGCATTTCATATGAAACTGAGCATATAATTCTAACCTAACTCTAAACCTATTTCCAAAGAATAATATAAATGTCTATTACCTTTGCATTAATTTTAACTAAAGCTTTTCACTATTTAAAGTTACAAGGAAGTAAAGAACTTGTAAAGAATAGTTAATGTTAGCAGTATCTGAATAATTACCATGGTGCCTACTGAAAGTATTTCTTCGTTGTAGTATTTTGGCAGTTACGAAGCGTGTTCGGGATCTAAGATGCCATTGCTTTTCACTCTGCTCTGTTTTGATTCGGTCAAAACGATACAACCAAATAAACATCATACATGTTTGTACTACAATCTGTGAAATTTTCAACGTGTTTTATTAATAAATAGCTGCAAAATGAGTGTAAATATGGTATCACCTTTTATTAATGCCTGCCCATTCAAAATTCGCAACGTAGTTCGGTTTCTTCATGCAAAAAGAATCCAGGTGTGTAAAATTCACAGCGAATTGGTATCTACCTGTATATAGACTGTAATATCCCGTAAGTAGGTTTCGGTATGGTGTAAAAAATTTGATGAAGGAAGGGCCGATTTGCGCGATGAAAAAAGATCGGGAAGACCACGAATTTCGGTTACAGCTGCAAACATTAATCGGATAAATAAACTGTTACAGACAGTTCTCAGAATTAAAGTGAGCGATACGGCAGTTAGAGTAGGATTACCGAAATATTCCGACATTTTGACTAAAAATTGGGTTAAAAAAAATTCAGCACGCTGGGTTCCGAAATGTTTAACAGATCATCATCGAGATCTTCGCATGGGAATCTGCCTCCAAAATCTTATCCGTTACAACGTAAATCCGGACGTTTTAATGGATATTGTTACAGGTGACGAAACATGGGTTCACCATACTACACCTGAAAGTAAAGTTGATTCGATGGTGTGGAAACATACAACGTCTCCTCGAACAAAAAAGTTTCGACAAAATCTTTCAGCAAAAAAGTGCTCCCAATCGTTTTCTAGGACGCCAAAGGATTACTTCTTGTCGAATTTATATGATATGGTGAAATTGTTAATGCTACACGTTATAGTGAAACTCTGAAAAATTTGAGAGCTGCAATAAAGCGTAAAAGGCCTGGTATATTAGCGCGTGGTGTTAAATTTCTCCACGACAACGCCACACCACACACAGCAAAATACGCTAGAAATCTCTTTAAGTCGTTCAAGTGGGAAGTGTTGGAACATCCACCACACAGCCCGGATTTAGCCCCCTCAGATTATTGGTTGTTTGGCCCGCTGAAGAGATTTTTGGGCGGTAATGGGTTTCAGAGCGACGATGAAGTGATTGCTGCTACGAAAAAATGATGCGGTCTTTGAATACGACGTTTTTTGAGACGGGTGTACAAAAACTTGTATTACGGTGGAATAAGTTTCTAAATCTTAAGGGCGATTATGTGGAAAAGTAGTATATATACTTGTAGGTGTAGTGTAATATGTATTATAATAAATCTTGTTTGTAACAAAAATTTTAAATCTTTGATACCTTAGATTCCGGACACGCCTCGTATTAAATAACATAGTGCCTCTTCACCTCACTTGTTTAAGAAAATAGATAGGAAACCATCTAGGAACAAGCCACTTCAATCACCAAACACCTATTACATGTAGAATACGTTTACTCATATTTTCTTCTAGAAATATAACATAGTTTACTGATATAGCAACCATATATTAAACCTTGAAAAAAGGACTTTTAATTAATACTATTCTGTTGCATCCAATATAAAATAGTACAGTAGCAACACTCCCCGAAAACCACAAATAATTATCAGAGTAACAAATACATGTAATACACGACATGGAAACATAACAATAACATTTACCTCAACCGTTTTTCATAAGTTTAAACATTGTAAAACTTCCGAAGCACTTTTTCTAAAATCCCGACCTACCTAAACAAATCAACTTATACGCAATACAACCTTAAATTACTTTTAGTACTTAATAATATTTAGTCTGAATCAGTATATTTATACAACAAGACTACGAACAATTGATTTAAATGGAAGTACGCATAGAAATTTGATTCATACAAAACATTGCTGACATATAAATTGGAAACTACTTTTAAAGATAAAATAGAAGAGTACATGTATATTATCAAAGTAATAATAGTGTATAGTACAGTAAATGTAAATTTCGTAAATTCAAGTTAGATGCTGAAGCTGTAGCAGTGTTGCAGTCAACAAGTTGATGGGTAAAGTTTTATAAGAAATTTGCTACGGCTTCTCCTAATTTCAATTTTATATCCAGTCTCTTCAGAGAATCGAACCTAATCCAAATTTGTTGAGATAACTTGGTAAACCGCTGTTTGCATATTTTATATAAATGAAAACGTCATCTGTAGTGTATAACTACATATTCCAGATGATGTTCCCCGGTTGCAAACTTTTTTAATATCGAAGAACCGTATAATGTTGTTTCTAATAAGAATTTCGGTTTAGTAAAATAAACCTGAATAACACTATGATTATTTCTATGGTTAGGTTTAAATTATATTTTATTATATGTTTCATTAAATTAATTAATTAATATAAACATATTGTGCTAGAAAAATCGCACTATAATTATAACCTCTGTTGAACTTAAAATCATATTGGAAAATGATCATTTGCATTGCTAATAGTATTACTTTAAGGGACGTTAAACTGATGCCATTACATTTACTTTTATCTTCAGCTTTTATTGCAAGGTTCAGCGAATACATTTTTATCAAATATTAAACCTTAAAAAATAAGGGGTTTGATTTTTTAAATTATTGCTATAAACCAGTTTATTCTAAAATCGGTCATTCAAGCATCATCATTTTTTTTTGGTCATTTAGGACATCTCACCCAACATAATTCCGATAGGCACAAAATTTTTGAAGTTTTAAAGACTAATGTGGAAATGGCAAACCTCAAAAAATGGTAAAATTTTGAAAAGCTATTTTTCAGAAATGCCTCGGACAAGAAAATATTTTTTATTTATTGCCTCAGCTCTTCTAATTTTCGATAAAGGTTGGATGGCAAAAACAAAACGTGTGTCTTTACTTAAGTCATAAGTTTGCATCATTTACTACAGATATATAATAGTTATCATAGTACAGTTGTTACAATTCTAAACTACTCAAAAATGAATAGGGATATTGTAATATAAAGCATATCTGTTTGTATTTGGAGGCCAATGGTCGTCTATTATTGATAATTAGAGCAAGCGGCAATGTTTGATGTTAAAAAACAAAAAACAATCGAATCCAGTTGCATTTATTAAACCGTATTAGTGTAAAGTCGAGTTTGTGTGTTTGATTGAATAATCTGTCCTGTCTTCTTAAGATCTTTTTTGTTCATTGTTTTTTCATTCGTGTGTTACATTTGTGTTCTTAGTAATAAACAACAATACAGAGAACCCGTTTAACAATAGAACGACGAAATTTAGACGTTGCTATGCACCAAAGAGAAGATCGACAGGACGACATTGCTGATATGTTAAGACCCACGCAAAGCGTAATTTTACGTGCCCTTTCGTTCCTTAGCGAAACAGGTACGACTGCAAGAAGGCCTGGAAGTGCATCTTCCCGCATCAAAAAATCTCGTGAGGATCACTTCTGGTAATTACTGCAAGAATGTAACCCTTTTCAACTGCTCGACATCTATAACAAGTGGTCCAGAATGCCACATGAAATCGAGTCTCTGACCAAACTGTGAGAAATCCATTGTTTGATGTAGGACTTACCTCATACCGCCCCTTGAGATGCCCTGCTAGAACTGTGGCTCAACGAAGACACCGGGTGGAATGGTCAAGACGTAGGCTTCAAGAAGCGACAACGTGGGATGATATACTGTTTTCGGACGAGTCCAGATACTGTATCGGAAATGATAGCCGGCGTCAACGAGTATATTGTAGTGCCGCAAATTGTACCTTACTTCAGTATACCCAACCAGTCGTTGCCCTTGGTGGTGGTGGTCTTATGGTATGGGCTGGAATTTCTTTAGGGTGGCGTACTGACCTCCACATCTTTAATGCTACACTCACGGGCCAACGTTATACTCAAGAGATCATTATGAGCCTTCGTACCGCTGTTGCAAGGGAATATTTTGTACTTCTTTATGACAACGCAAGGCAGCACCGTGCTTGGGTTGTTTTAGAGTTACTTCGAAATGAGGAAATAAACCATCTTGCTTTTCTACCGCTATCTCCAGACCTCAACACCGTCGAGCATGCATGGGACCGTTTGCAACAGCTTGATCATCATAATTTAAGGCCTGCTACTGTGCAACAGCTGAGGGATATATTGCCGGTACTATGGCATCAAATTCTACAAGAACATATTGATAATTGCATTGAGAGTATGCCAGCAAGGAGCAGAGCAGTTATTACTGCCAGAGGAAGTGCCACGCTGTATTAGAATTTAATAAATTGAAGTTAAGTGATAGGAGACAATAACGATTTTGTTAAGTTCAATAACATCTTTGTGAACCATCTTTAAGTTGTATTGCTATATAAAACAAGGTTCAGTTGTTTATGTTGTTTATAAAATTGTAAAATGTTTCGCTGTATTTACAACTTGTGTTTTTCTACTTACAATAAGGTTTTATTTAGAACTTGCGTTAAATTCTCGTTATATACTGATATCAGAGGTCCTCCTCTATATGGTAACAGAGCGTGGTTGGCTGACCTCATTAGAAGTGACGTAAGTGGAATTATAAATTAAAATAAAATGGATTATGAGAAATACTGAATTCCGTTGTTTGATGGGAAAAACTTCAGTAACTGGAAACATCGCATACAAGAATTACTTGAGGAACAAAACTTATTAGATTGTTGTTGTGTACGGAATTGCTGACAGTCAGCTGAAATAAGTAGAAGATAAGGAAATCATAGCGAAAATTTGGAAGGCATTGACTACAGCATTTGAAACAAAGGGAATAACAAACCAAATAATTCTCAGAAGAAAACTGTTAACTACGAAATTGAGAGACGCAGAAGGTTTGGAAGCGCATTTTTAAAATTTTGACAGTATTGTTAGAGAGTTGGCCAATACTGAAACAAGTCTGGAAGAAGAGAATCGTATATGTCACTTGTTTCTAACGTTACCAAATGACTATGATGTGATAATAACAGCGTTAGAAGCGATTTCGGAAAATACTACACTAACGATGAAAACTACTGAACGAAGAAGCCAAGCAGAAGGAATGTTACCATTGACGAATGATAGGGAAAAACCAAATCAAGTTGCCTTTGCTGCTCCATTCTTTAAATACAAGTGTTACAACTGCAATCACATTGGACACAATAGGCTGCTACTAGCGCCTAATTTTCTACCCTAGCCGTTGACGGTTGATCCGTGCTTCTGGCTATGTTTCTGCTTCTTTCCATGGATTTTTGTCCATTCCTCTAAGTGTAGTTCTTCGCCTGTGCCTCTATCTCTGCATATACAGTAGATGTCCAGTGTACGTCTGAACCTCTACTTTTGTCTTTAATTGTGCGTCAGCCTGTGTATGTGCTTGTGTTTCGACCTCTACATCTTCATATATGTGCTTCTACCATTTACTTTGCTCTACTTCTACTTCTGTCAGTATTTCTGTCACTGCATTTACCATTGCTTGTGCTGGTATTTATGTCGCCCATATTTCTCTGCTTGTACCTGTGGCTCTGCCTTTACTTTTTGTTTACCTTCATCTACCTCTGAAGCTGCCCCTTTCTCTATCTCTATATTCACTTTTAATTTTACCTATACCTTAATTTTTATCTTCTGTCTTTACCTTGACCCTTACCTTCACCTATATCTCCACCTTTTCCTTTGCTGTTACTACAGCATTTTCTTCACCTATACTTCTACCTGTATAACTGGCTCAGTCTCTCTGTTGGTCTTTAAGTTTATGTACACCTTAATTGTTAGCTTCCTTTTTACAATCACCTTTACATACACCTTCATGATTACATTCACGATGACCCTTACCTTCACCTTTTCCTTTGCTGCTACTAGATCATTGTATTTACCTTTACCTCGACCTGTGTAGCTGCAGTTTGCCATTTCCTTAATGTTTATCTTCATCTTTATCTTCATCTCCACCTTAATACTTACCTTCATGTTTACCACCGTTGGTTTTACTTTCATCTTTAACTACATTTTTTAGGTTGCTTACAGCCCCGTCCATACATTTGGTTTCTAAAAATGCTGAAAAAGTAATTTACGCTTTTAATATCAGTAATACCTACACTTACAAGTGTGTGGCAAATATGGAAACATCCGGAAATGAAGGACGCATAGAACTTTATGTTTCCCTCTGTCTGTCTGTCTGTCGCTTTCTCTCTCTCACTCACTTTTCCATTGCCACTTCAGTTTAATAGACGGGTTAGTTTACCATCAACTGTAATAGATGGCAGCATAGCAGTAATCATATTTAAACAAAATAGTTTGGTTATCTCTGAACATATTACGACTATTTGTAAGCTACAGTATTAATTTTTCGAAATACGTAAAGTTAATAAAAGCTGGAAAAGAGGAGGAGATATTTTCTATAGGCAGAATGATTTTACTTCAAAGTAGACTAATATTTTCATGTGAAAAGCAGTTTTGCAAATTGGTATTATATGTAAATATGCGTAACCGTACATTGACTAAATGATAGCCTTTGTTACCTACAAATGTAAAATGGAAATTCACCAACAACCTATTGCTGCTTTAAATTCAAGAATCGATGGTCCTTAATTGACAGGCTAGCTTTGATGTTTGCCTGTATATTTTACGAGGATTTAGATATCCGTGACTTGCCTACGAACCTGTAGCCCAGCAACAAAAACGTAGAACGTCTTCACCGTGTTCTGGTGTTAAGTTTCTATCGCTCATTGATTTATGTATCGATTTTTGCTACTCCAACCGGGTCTACCTCTTCTTCGAAGTCCAGTTAATTGCCATTCTAAAGCTTGTTTAGGTAGTCTTGTTTCAGGCATCCGCTGTACGTATCCATACCATATCAACTGTTTGTTGTCTATATCGGTTACCATACTTCCTCCAATCCCTATCTGTTGTTTTACAGTATCGTTTTTAACGTGAGTTGTTCTTGAAATAAATAAAGGCCTTCTCATCGCATCCATTTCTACTGCTTCCACTTTTGCTTTATATTTCTCCGTTATCCTCCAGGTTTCAGCTCCATACAGTGGTTTTAACCGTAGTTAATAAATAGCGAACTTTCTTTTTGTTATTTCTTTACTCAAAAATATATTACTGAGACATGTAATAATTTTTCTTGCTTGTACTATTCGCTTTTCTATCTTTCTCGTATCAGTACCAGTATCATCGAATATATCACCCAAATAGAAGTAGTTCTGATAGTAGGATATTTCTTGTCCGTTTTCAAGATCCAATGTACTAGGTTTATTTCCTACGCATAAGTACTGTGTTTTTTCGATATTGTCTGATAGTCCCCATTCTGCGTATTCTTCTATCAATTTTCGGATCATGTGTTGCGTGTCATCTTTATTATTTACTATAACTACCTGATCGTCGGCGAATTATAGGGTGTACATGCATCTGTCATTAAGTTCAAAACCTATGCTATGAACCTTCCTTTTCCATTTTTTCAAAGCTTCTGCTACGTATATTTTAAAAAGTGTTGGGAAGACGCAACACCCTTGCCTCAGTCGCCTATTAACCAAAAACATTTGCGTGACGTGTTTACCTATCTTTACTCAAGATTTTGGGTCTTTATATAGTTCTTGCAGAGCCTATACATATATAGGTATAATCGATATTCGATTGTTTTAAA
This sequence comes from Limonius californicus, assembly GCA_014611495.1. Classification (NCBI taxonomy): domain Eukaryota; kingdom Metazoa; phylum Arthropoda; class Insecta; order Coleoptera; family Elateridae; genus Limonius; species Limonius californicus. The sequence goes on along the minus strand of JABXWE010011924.1, from coordinate 5,447 downwards.
CTTCCCACAGTTTAGAAATAGGAACTGTATCGTGTGTTTTTGGAGGTCTACGAATGGAATATGGGTTTGATATTACTAGCCGTCCTTGTTTTTATGATTTGTTTAAGACAGAAGACATAGTCAGTGCATGATCTTCTGCACGGAAACCGCTTCCAAATACAACTTAATAATAAACAACATCATAGACTGGAAATCCACAGATGCGGCAGTGAAATATCTGGGAGTGTTGCTGGACACTAGACTTACCTGGAAGTACCACGTTAATCAGAAACACAACCAAAGCTATAAAAGACTAGTACAACCGTATCCCCTAATCCATAGGAAATCTTCGCTAACAACAGAATTACCAACTTGATGTATAAATCACTAATAAAACCATTAGCCTTGTATGCCTCACCTATATGGAGCAATACATCAAAATCCAACATTCAGAAACTGCAAGGACTGCAAAATAAAATACTTCGAACAGATGTAAACCCCATGGTATATTCGCAACTTCACTATGGATAGATGAATGCTAGATTACATTAATGAAAGTGCTAAAAAAATCTTTAAAGCTATACGAGAGTACGTCGGAGCGGCATATTATAATCTTGTAGAAGAAGTTCGTACAACAGACTAAAGCGCAAACCACCCCAAAATCTATACCATTCAGAAGATGATGGCAACTGAACAAACAAGATAAATTTTATACATACATACAAAATGTAAGAGGGGCTAATCATCATCATAAGTTATTATAATCATGATATATGTACCAGCTAACATTACCATGCATCACATTCCTAATGTTAACATAGCAAATAATTATTAAAAACAAAAAAATTTATGAATCTCATGAAACTCAACTGAATTCCAGTTAACTATACGCGTCTAACGGCACACCTGATAGCTTCACGAATTACCTGACTCTAACTTGAACACTTTTTTAAATAACTTAAGGAAATAAACTACAATTCTATCAGAAGTACATAGAGATCCATACATACAGTGATGTGAAAAAGTTCTACATCACCCCAGAAATTAATAATAATTAAGTTTAGCTACATTTGGCATAGTTTCCAAAAATTACTTTTAAATATTTGATTTCGTTGACTATGTCAACAACTTATGTCTTAATTAGGTACTTAGAACTCCATAGAAAACAATTAAGGTAAGTTATTTTCTAAAATCGTTAATCAATTATTCGCGAATTTTCTAATGGGGTTATTAAAATGCATTTATCTGTCAAGATGATAATACTACTGTTGTCATAGAACAAAGATAGTTCAATCTTGGATGTCGGCCAATAAGGTTAAAAGAATAGACATGCCAGCACAATCGCCAGACCTAAATCCTATAGAAAACTTATGGCAGAGGATTTCTAACATTATTTAATAAAAAGCCCGCAAAAAAGTGGAATTAATCGAATCCCTAATAGCTGCTTGGTATCGGTGCATTACGAAGGAAGAATTACAAAAATGTTTAGGTGTAGACTACATTATTACACACAGTATTAGTAGGCAACGGTTTTTGCCTGCTGTGCATATGACTTGAATGTGCGCTCAACAGATAAATATTTGCTAAATTAGGCGTAACTTCGTCGGTTCTATAACAACTGGGAAGAATGATAATAGTTTGAAGGAAAAGCCGTGTGGCGGAGTATTGAGAGGGGTCAGCGCCGGAAGTCTATGTGGGGCAGTGTTGATAGCTAGACGTAAGCTTGCATATCTTTGGGGTAATAACTAATTAATAGCGTTTGCGAACCTACTAACTGATTGCGAAGCGAGTATTCTCTAAGCTGAGGCGAGATGCGATTCTAGTGTTAGCATTTATGTAATTATATATAAAAATGGGCTGCAATGGCAATATCGGCAGGTATAAGGAGTGGCGTCCCTGGTGAGGTTATGGTTTATATCCCATGAACCCGAATGGTTGCGTGTTATCTACTTATTACTATATATGGTTTATATTCCGTGAAACGTCATATGTGTTTACCCAAATGGTTACGTATTATCTACTTGTATTATATGTGGTTTACAAGCATTGGGTCCTGTTATGGTTGTTATACAAGGTTATGTCTATGTAAGTAGTTGTTGGAAACAGTAGCGTAGTGAGTATAGGTAGCTATATGAGTAGATACTGTGTGCGGCATGATTAATCATTATTCCCCTAGCAATCTTTCGAGACGTAGTTAGTCGCCGGAGGTTACATCATAAATTTTCCTACGTCAAACCATTATTATTATTATTATGAATGCAACATTAATGAAGGATGGCATCGACTGACTTTTACGCGAGGGTGTGGACACTACTGATACTCTCCCCCTTAGCATGTGCCCCCCCCCCCCGCGACAACTCCAATGAATAACAGAGAGACTGGCTGGCTGTTCGAGTTCCAATCTAGGGGCAGGGGGCTGGAGGACCCCGGTGAGTACTATAAGGATCTGGTATGATACCAGATTCTAATATTAAAATTGAAACGAGTTTTGGGAGAACGTGTTTGTTTATTGAATAGGAAAACGGTAACTTAGTAAACACAAACAAAAACATGTCAACCCCAACCAAGGCAACCCGATAAATGTAGCGCACGCGCACTACATTTACCCCCCTCCTCTCAAGAAAAAAAGCGCATATTGAAGGAAAAGTTATTCAGTAATGCTTGAATATTGGCATTCTTTAGTGTTGGAGTAACTGCTTGAGGGGTTAAAGAAGATTTTGAATTTGGTAATTGAAGAGGTGAATGAGAAGGTGGTGTTGGTGAAGAAACAACACTGGAGGTACCGCGAGGTGAGAGTGAGTGAGGCGTATCGGACTTAAGCGTACGTTTTTGTAATAGCTCTTTAACATGAAGATAACATTCGCCAGGCGTAGCAGAAGAATCCGAAGAAGAAGGAAGATCGCGTTTAACGGTAGATGAAGACTGACTAGCACGAAGGATCGTCGAAGGGCAAGACGCCAAGATTCTGAGTCGAGCAACAGTACTTGTTTATCAGAAAGTCGCAAAAATAACTTTCCTCCGGACCGGTCAATAAGGAGAATAAAATGCTGTAAAAGCTTCATGCCAAGAATCGGCATATTGATGTCTGCCAAAATAAATTGCCAGGAGATAGTTTGGTTGTTTAAAAACCGAATTTTAAATTTCGAAGAACAATTCCTGCAGTAGATATAAATGTGTTATTAGCGGCTAATAGTGAAATTGGAGTTCGACGAAAAATGGATTTTTTAAATGAAAGTGGCAATAAACTAAACGAAGAACCTGTATCAACTAAAAATACTATACCAGTAGCATCGTGCATAGTTAAAAGAGTGCCTTTTGAAATTTGCGAAGCCACAGTAGCACAATTCTGTGGCCTGGGTCCTATTTTTTTGAAAATGGACAAGGGGGACCATTACAATTTCTCACTTGATTACCAAAATTGTAATGACAAATACAAGATGAATTCTGTGACTGAGCTAACCGATTTTTAATGAGAAATTGAGGATTCCCACGCCGCTCGTAACGTGATGGATGCCTCTGGTAACGATTATGTGGCGTTGAATACTCATTTTTTCCAAAAGTTTTAGATGAAACTGATTTGTCAACGGCACTGTCATCGCAATTGTCAACTTGACGTAATGTATTTTGTTTTTGTGAATTTAAATGTAAAAGTGTATAAATCGTATCGAGATGGTTTGCCACATCCCTCAATGGAAGAGCAGTGTAATCACGTCGGGGTCACCAAAATATAAGGATCTGGTATGATACCAGATTCTAATATTAAAATTCAAACGAGCTTTTGGGAGAACGTGTTTGTTTATTGAATAGGAAAATGGTAGCTTAGTAAACAAAAACAGAAACATATCAAACCCCAACAAGGCAACCCGATAAATGTAGTGCACGCGCACTACAGTACAACTGCCCAATATTTATTGACAGATCAGTAAGTCTGTGTTTTGTTATCGTTGCAAGTCACAATTTTGTACATCGAATCGTTTCCGTTTTTTTTATGGACCAATATTTGGGATATTATCGTTATCAGTATTGTACCTATATTATATTTGCAATGATGAAATGATAAATATTTGAAAAAAATGGGTTTAAACTGCAACTTATCTTATTTGTGCAACTGATGCAGAACTTATTCACACCACTGTATATAGCCCACACGACTCATTACTTGATTTTCAAACACCCTGTAGATGGACAGCGCTAATTCCATTTATTGCATTATATCCAAATACAATCTTAATTGGTTTATTCTATATATGTAGCAGAACAAAGAAGTATATTTCAGTGGTCTTTTACGATATCAAACAAAGCGCTTATTTGCGGTTTACAAGCTGTGAATGCTTTATGCAACATCCTAAAATATTTCAGTAACAAACCTTTTCAACCATCTGTTTGATGTAACACTAATAATGCCGGAGAGTAATGTTTTTACAAATGACTCAAACGTTTTGTTTGTTAGTCAACAACTTTACGTAATTTGTAGAAGCACGTTTGTGTAAACAGCCGTACGAATTCCGGATACTAAAACAACCCTTGATTTTAGCTTTAATCTAGAAGTTTGTATTAGTCGTCTGCCAAAAAGCGTACAACAAAAAAAGAGCAGAGGGCCTTCCCTCCTAGTTAGCACTAGTAATAATTGATGATAAGGGTGATAAGCTACTCTGTCATCTGTATTTGTATTACATTTGTTAGACTCTGGGGAGCTGCGTCATTACATAACCATGCGCTTCGTTGAAGGGGCGATACCTTCTCGAGTACTTGTCCCTCGCTTTGGACTTTTTACCCTCTTCCCGCTTGATCAGAACAAGAGATAGAGCCAAGCATGGCACATTTTAAAGGTTCATTCGCACAAAACTCAAGAAGCTTACTGTTTTTAATTGTCAAGAGTAAACGTAATTCTAGAAACATATTTTAGTGTAGCTGGGTAGGATATAATAAGAAAACCGTATTGAATTTTCAAGGAAGGTACAGCGAAAACCCGAAAGAAAATTCATGTAGAAAACTTTTGCAATAACCGAAAGCAAAAGGATATTCTTGTTCTTTTTACATGTGCAGTACAATATGTATCAGATATTGTCTAAAAATACCTGTGATGGTTTTTTAAGGTAGTTCATTGTCTATGTATTTACTTGAAGAGGAACTGATATAATATCTATACAGTTTGATATCTTCTTACGACTATTCGTTAAGCACATAAAGAATATTGATTATTAGATAATCTACAGTTGTTTAATTTTCAAATGATAGTTTTATCTGTACATACATATTTATACACCGTGTCCGAAAAGTGTGGAATATGTGATATAGTGCATTAAATATACATTTCATGAAAAAATGTTTCAGATAAAACTTGTTTTGTATTTAGTTTCCTATTATAGGTCAATATTTAGTTTTATTTTTTTTTTAAACAAAAGCGCAACGCCTAACATGTAATGTGTTTTAAATAGCAAGGTACCCCTATATTATACTCATTTAAT